>WSUE01000025.1:0-224068 GCA_019633535.1 Tulasnella sp. JGI-2019a
TATCCAATTAACAGCTCCTATTGCTGTGTGGTGAACGATCGCTGAGTGGTTAAACTCTTAGGGGGTGCTTCTTGCAGTGTGGGAATCGGACTTCACCCAGACACTTGCTTCTTGGCACGTGCATAGAACTTGAACATAACCCCGTTAACGGTGACTTCCCCTCTGTGCATGTAGATACTTCAACATATAGAAATGTTGGCTTTCCAAGGCATGCGGGTAGAATGAACAAACATAACAAATGTTGACTTGGGGACTTGGCATGCTTTGCAAGGTTGAATGTAAACCAATGGGTATTTGTTTGGTGTGAAATTGCATAGGGCAAATGTAGGCGATGAGGGCAAATACAATATGACAAGATCCACAGATTCCCCTGATATTTAGAGTGGCAATGCGTAGTGCCACAGACAGGCTTTGGTGCATAGTGCCTCTTTTGCTGGTATTCAAGTTATCTTTATCCACTTGCCCTTTGGGGGCCTTCCTCTCTGACCAGCTATCAGGAGTAGTGGGTTTCTCTAGTAATGACATCCCAGGAAGTGGAGATCCCTTCACTCCTTGGGACCTATGCTTGTTTTGGTGTTTCGTTGTCATCATTGTTTATTGGTTGTTAGTGGTTAATCTATACTGGGGGGTATAGATTGGGGGGTTTTTGGTTCCTCCTAGCAGCATATTGTATTAGTACACTGATAGCATTTTATGTCGTATCATTGAATGCTATTCTATGTCTCAGTTATTGTGAGGCAGTTTCAGTTTGCTTGGTATTCGTAGCATTTTGGTCATTATGGTTTTCATATTTCATATTTCATTTTTACATGTGATATAATGGATCTCATGGGTATCATGCCTGCAGGCATATGGTTGGATAGGGGACTGGTTAATTCCTTTCCCTTTTCTTCTTTTGGAGACCTTTAAGCTTGTCTCGGGCCGAGTTAACCTTTTTAACCTTTTTCTGTTTAGCTTCCAGAACGAAGGTTGACATTCTCCACTTAAGGGTTCTTTCCCCCATCGGTGGTCTAACTCTGTCAGGGTTAACACCCTGGACTTTCCACCATGTGCAGTAGGTTCTCCCATGCGACCATGAGTGGCAAGTGGTGCAAAAGGGGGCGAACTCGATATGGGTATCGCCTTTAGGCAGGCAGTAGCTGGTGGTAGATGGGATTGCCCATCCATCAACTTTCTCCTGGTTGTAAACGAAGGAGACACACCACTTTCCAGAGACTTCTTCGTCTCTAGATGTCGTCATTCTCCTGTCTCTGTAGATATGGGTTTTCGATGGGAGGTTCGTGTATTTCAGCGAGACCAGGGTTCTGGTCGTTCCTTCAGTCCAGGCGATCTGGTCTCTGAAGGTGTTGACTAGGCCTTTCACTAAGTCAGCTTCGTCAGTTGGGGCATTGGAGATGTCGAAGATGATTCGGTTCCCCCACAATCTAGAGTCATGGATTAGGTATGTTTGTGTCACTTCTTCATTTTCATAAGCGAATCCCTTAAGGGATAGGAGTCGTTTATGCGAGTCCTCGTCGTCGCACCCTATGATCAGATATGGGAACGTCTGGCCATTCTTCTTCGTTATTTCTATGATCTTGTAGTCTGAGGATTCGAACCTGGCAATGAAGCTGAGTTTATCGACCTTCTCTATGGCTTGAGAGAGGTGCGCATGGACATCGAAGTCATTGATGGACTTGTGGGTTGCCACATTAAAGGGTGTTGCCCATACCCATAGGCTATTTTCGTTGAGCATGTCGATGACAATTGGGCCCACTTCTGTTTCGTCTACGATCTCTTGGAGTATGTGGGGGAATGGGATGAAGAAGTCCACATTATCACTGGACATTGGTCTGACCTGCCTGAAGAGGTCAGTCCTCTTTTGGATTGGGTCGTACACGTACTTGGCGATGTCAGCTTCGTACTTCTCCAGCTTGGATTGTGCACTCACTCTCTTTAGCTTCTCATCATCCAAGAGGTCCTCGTCATTCTCAACAATGGTTTCGATCTTCCAAGCTTTGAGTCAGCTTCTGGTGATGAAGTTGAGGGTCACCTGACCCTCATCATCGCTAGCTTTGCGCTTCTTCATCTTCTTGTCCAAACGTCGAAGATTCGTCATATCAGGTATTATGTGGAGTGGTAGCTCTTGCGATTCTGCGTGGACGGCAGGGGGGGAAGGGGGGGCATTGAAGAGGTCTTCCTCCATCTCCTGAGAGAGGAACCTTGCAAGTTCACTTCTCGACCCAACTGGCTTGGGCGTTCTAGATCCGTGGGCATAGGGCGACGGGGATTTCTTGTTCTTTCCTTTGCCTTTCAGCTCAGGAGGGCTTTTTCAGGCTTGTTCCTGAGGGCAAAGGCTATTTCATTTTGTTCAACTTGGGCCCAGAGGTCCCTTTTCGATTTGAGGGTGCCCAATCTTCTTTGGGCATTAAAATCCCAGCGAAGGGGGATTGACATCGAGTACGAGGGTGGTTGGGATTGGTTGGGGGATTCCAGTATGGTTTCCCCTTCGTCTAGGTTGGGCATAGTATTAGCTCGATTCTTTTGTGGTAGGGAGCGTTATTGCTCACTGTAGCCAGATACGTTCTTCGTATAGTTGTTCATCTTCTCGATCGACTCCTGAGTCAGGATTTCTTGTCTCGAGACCATCTCTTCAGTTGGCGTTGGGACATACACTCCAATTTCATTGTGAAAAGAGAGATCATACGTTTCAGGGAAGATCAGCTGGGATTCTTCCTGAACTAGGTTGACAATTATGGGGTCGTTCTCGAGGCCCGATGGTACGGGTAGTTGAAAGGTACAGGCTTTTAACAGCTTCATCATCATACGTGTGTTGTAAGAGTGGGATGGAGTAGTCATAGTGAATATGTTACTTGGTGTGTATTCAATATCCTTTAAATACAGCTGCATGATATTATTTTGTCTTAATGTCATGTTTTGGTAGGTTTTAGCTTGCGCTCTTTTTTGTCACGAAGGTATACAGTTTGGTGTATACTAGGTTCAGTTTCAGTATATGGTTAACTTTCAATGCTCACATCTAGAGTGTGGAGTAGTTTCTCGTCTAGTTTAACTTTCAAGGGTACTCTTTAGGTTGTGTATTCTAGGTCGTATGCACATGTCAGTTCGTTACTTCGGGTGCTCAGGTCAACTGAACCCTACTCACTTGTTTGTTCTTGATGAGGAAGAGGGATGCAAGGATTTGTATGAGAGTATAAGGGATGTATTCACTTGGTAGTGATAAGAGGGTGGAATGGAGAACTGAGACCAGCTCAGATCCCCCTCCTTATATACCCTAGGTCTACACAGTTATTCCCAGGCTGCGGTTGCAGCTTCTATAACTGCAGCTTCTACTTCTACTATGGTCGCTAGCTGCGGCTTCTGCTGTGCACTGCGGCTGCGGCTTCTCATCTAAGAATAACTACTGCGGCTTCCGACTGAGTCATGCGATGAGTCAGTTCGGCTTCCGGTTACTAAATATAAGTGCTGCGTGCTACGGGGCTTATTAATGGTACTGCGGCTTCGAATGACGTCATTGATGACGTCATTGATAATTCTTGGAATGTTAAGTCCGTTAACTCTGGTAACTCCGATGTTGCTGGTTCCTGGGTCAGGTCCCCATCTACAGGATCCTTGATAAGATCACATGAAAGACTGAAATGAGCGGTTGTCGGCAACAAACCATGACAGCACACAAGGTTACTTCTTGTGCTACGTGTTCTTGGCTTTGGTCAAGTACACTTAGATATCATAACATTTGTTATTGTTTATTCCTTTCTTTGAAATTTTTAGCATGGTTCAGGATGAGTCATGTCATATACTATTTTGTTGATGGTATATTTATTACAGTTGCATATCATTGTGAATATGTTTATGGGTCCTTCTGAGTTTGTCAGAGTGGTTTTGGTTGGGACTGTATGGCCCAAGTAGAGTTTTTTAGGCTCAAGTCTAGGGCTCGTATTTGACTCGGAACTTGGTTTTCGTTCGTCGTCTACCCCATCGGATGTGATCCTTTGGGGTATTCTGTATGGTCATTGTTAAGAGGACAACAGTATAGGATGATAACGGTGGTTTTAAAGCCTGTGTTATCGTCCTTTCGGTTGGATGTCTGCCATATTGTTCTGAGCGGTTTAGATCGAAATCTAATCCCATCTGCTCAAACTTTATGGTTTCTGACTCAACCATCGGGTTATGCTGAACTTGGCCTCGTATGGGTTACGAGTTTCACCCCGCCGCTACGGTGAAGCGTTCAGCCCTTGGCGGGGGGTTGTCTGCAGGACGGCGCGAGTATATATTGTTGTTCGATCTAACTACTGTGGGAATGTCTACACTATGGAACCCCCACTACAACGTATTCGTGAAATGACTGGTATCATCGGAGAAAATGTTTCTTGTTGCAGTGAAACACTTCGGATCAAACCTTGTACATTCCGGAAATACGCACGGAGGAGATGATCCGATCGAACGACTCAGTGTTCTTGAGCTCGAGTCCGAACAATATAAGGGCTGGGAGATGGACTACTTCCACCTTTGATCGTGAGACACGAATGTAAGAGGACTTGATTCCAAACATGCGAAGTTTCAGGCATCGGCGGAAGATATCAGTGAGTTCGTCTGTCGATGGACTAAACTTGCCTGTGATCGCGAGCGTCTCCAGTTGAGATAGGGGTCGGGAGCTCCAGAGCATAGGGCAGTCGCGAAGGTCAATGTGCCGAAGACGATCTGCCCCACCGCTGAATAGGCCGATGGTAACTCCTGCAATACGACTACCGCACTGGATCTTTAACTTATTCATTTGATGAAATAATAAGTGGGAAGCAAAGAAAGGTAGCAAATATTCAGAAGACAGATCAAAGAGCGCCGATTGCCACCGATGTGCCTCCTGAAACACGGATTGATGAGCCGCGTCCTGTAATCGTCGTCTCCGTCGAAGAACCAGTCACTATAGTGTGGAAAGTGTCATAGCGGTCGTGAGTGAGTGCGAGGGCAAAGATTTTGACAAGAAGTTCGTTGGGACCACGATCTCTGGAATTAGCCGAGATAGACTCTTGATGATCTGTCAGTTTGCTTCCATATTATCCAGTGTTCCATAAGGAGGCGGGATCGCGCAGGGTCCATAGGGGTCGGGTCTGACGGAGGCGTCAAAGCAGTCTTGGCCAAGGCAATCAGAGCGAACACGAGGTAAACACCTGCAGTCTCACAAATAACCCACCCTCATAGTTCGCCACTAGTTATAACGATTAGAGAGAGACAAGTACGAATGGCGTGATGTAACAACTCTTAATTTTCACTTTTGATGATGATGATGTCTATTGGCTATATAGCTGGCTCGAGGATCTTCGAGAGGGGTACGGGTATTAATAGCTTGATCTCTGGAATGGACAAAATTTCTGATAGCGGTGCGGCTGTGTTGTGGCAAAATTTGTTTGGGAAGTGTTGGAAGGATACTGATGGCCCTTGACAGCTGCCTCGCGTCAAGCTTTCGCCGCCTATCGCCGTCTGAATCTGAGTATGAAAATCGATATGGACACGGAAGTCTATACTGAAAAGGTCTCCAAGAGTTCCGGTATTCTTTAGGCAAGGATTGGATGCGGTATGAGCAATTGCAGTTTGGGATGGCTGCCGGGTGGGCTCACATAGCAACGCGGCAACACCTATCGCTAGCCCATCATGTCCCCATCCCAATGCTCTCCCTTCAACATCCGCAAGGCTGAGTAGAGTGGCCTCATCTCTTGGTTCCTTCCACAGTACGGCACCGCAACGTGAACCTTGTCCAACCTCGACCGTACTCCCTCTCCTTGATCCATCTCTATCCCCTCCCGTCGCCTCTCCACGAGAGCAGTTAAGAGAGATAGGCTATTTTCGGGACAATCTTCAAGCCAGAGTTTTCCGAGGTTCGGTAACACCCATTCATATTTGCCGTTGTTGAGCGTCGGTTGTAAAAGTTGGGCGATATACCGGTCCGAATTACCTGTCAGGTGTAACTCTGTGATATACGGAGTTCTTCGTAGGAGATCTGCGACTTGGAGAGATGGGAGTTCGTTGCAACAAATATACGCGTTGATCGGCGGCCATAGGACTGATAGCTCGATTAACGAAGCAAGGATCTCCCATGGCGAATCACCGATTAGGCTAATTTCGATTGTCGGATCGTCCTCCGTATACCTCCCGAATAGGTTTAGGTGGGATGACGAAAGGGTAAGGGAGATGTCCGGAGTGGACCGGATTGCTGATAGCAGCGCAGTTGTTATATGGCTGATCTCGTTGGAGAAGATGTTCCTTGTTGCACGGGAACACTCTAGACTAAACGTTGTGCATCCCGGAATACGTACGGACGAGAGGATCCGATTGAACGCCTCAGGGTTCTGGAGGTGGAGGGTGAACGATTCAAGGGCTGGGAGGTGGGCTATCCCCACCTCTGAACGTGTATCGCCCAAGACACGAATTTCGCCGCTAGTAGTCATTACGAATTCGTAGAGTCTTGGGCATTGGCGTAAGATATAAGTGAGTTCGCTGGTTGAGGGACCGGGAACAGTGGGTGAACCCATGATCGTGAGCGTTTCCAGCTGAGATAGGAGTCGGGAGCTCCAGAAGATCGGGAAGAAAGAAAGATCGAGGTGCCGAAGATGGTCTGCTCCTCCGCTGAACAGGTTGATGCTGACTCCCTCGAGCATATCGTCAGGAGTTTCGCCGCAATCAATCTTTAGCTCCACCAACCGCGGCGCTCATAGAGAGAAAACACTGCAAAAGAGAGATAGTGAACTGCCATAACTCAGACAAAGGGTCGCCGATTGCCATCGATGCACCTCCTGAATCGCGGATCTGATGAACAACGTTCTGTACTCGTTGTCTTCACCGAATTCCTCATCACTATAATACACTTTGAGCGGACATCCCTTTGATCTGAGTATGGCGGCCCTATTCTCTTGCTCGGAGTAGCCACAACTGATTTGCCCCCACAGCGACAGCGTCTTGAAGACAATCCTGCTCCAATCCTTCGAGACGAGGCTAAGCCCAGTGATATAGTACGGGGCATGTATATATTCGTCATGGTGAGGGGTGAGCGCGAGGGCGAAAATTTCAACAAGGAGTTCATTGGGAAGACGATTGATAGGAGCCTGAGAGTTAAGTTGCCGGCGCGTTTTAATGACGTGACGCTGTATGGATTGGCCGAGTGTTATATACAAGAATTCCAACAGAGTGAGCTCTTGCAATATCTGTTGATGTTCGTTCTGACAGCGCCCCCTGTTGCAATGTTATCTAGGATGAGCTAGTGTCACCACATCAAACTCGTGAGTTAGCACTCACAAGGAACGCATTGCTTGGTCGTAAGCCCCGTGTATTAGGCACGCTAACGCTTGACCAATATATTGATTCCCATTGGATGCTGTGTTTAGATCCATCGTGCGGTAGGGCCGGAGGAACGGTGTTTCAGCCAAGGTTCTCGGGAAGAAATGAATGGGTGTGCTTTGGGTCTCAGAGTGTGAATAAACGTCGGCTTTGCCGAGTGCAAGATGCGGCTATAAAATTGAAGAGAAGAGATGGCCGAGGACGCCGCGAAAAAAGCTGTGGGAAAGCCGGAGTGAACAACCCCCCTGGAACGATTCAAGATTAGACGCACAGAAAACTTGCAGACAGGTAGAGCCTAATCGGCCTTGCTATGAAATTCAACAGGGTTACTGCAAACAGAGAGGGTCATCAAATAAATTCATCCGGAATTGTGTTGCCACAAGCCTAAGTCAGCTTGCAGCCAACTTGACTGGTTGGTAACGCTCGCGGGCTTTCCAGGCTTAGGCTTGTCAAGCCTGATTGTCAGATTGAGCTAGCAGCGACAGTTATGATGCCGTTGACACCAATGTTCCAGAACGAACCTCAGGGTTTAGACCTGCGTGGCGGGAGTGGTCTTTATTAGCTACTTAATTATATGTGGCTTATGGGAAGAGCTTGTAAGCCAGCTTTCGCTTGGCTTGGCTTGTGGTGACACTGGACCGTGAGATCGAATCCGTATGTTTGTGATTCGCCCCACATCTTCAACTATTGAACAGTACTTCTCACATATCATTATACAGTACTAGCGGCGCCATAAGACGAATATTGATAGCTACCTTAATCGTTGACTTCACACGGCGTAAGCCCAGGCACGGCCTCATCCCCAAATCTGCGTGTGGTGTACTCCACCGAGCTTGGCGCCTGTCCATTCACAGAAACGGCCCATCACCTTTTTCTACAGGGGAATCTGACATTCCTTCGATTTCGCATGATCTGTCCGCAAAATATCACACATTCGGAGCCGATTTAGTTTAATTTGTGGTATCCGGCATCTATATGTATTCACCGGGTCCTCACCTCAGCCATGAGCCAACTCGTGTTGGCACGCTGACGACAGAACATGCTCGATTAGTCACGAATATCCACTTACCAAGACCATCTACCAAGACCATCTACCAACGCACCCCCCCCCCCCCCCCCACTGCCACCTCCATGGGCGCTGATACGTTGGAACAGGCTAAATCTGTTCTACTAGTCCTCTTGAAGTTAATGAAGACTGCTCCTATTCCTGAGCCATTCAAGTCAGTCGTGGTTGGAATCCCAGATGCTGTTCTCCAGATTATAGCAATCGTGGAGGTGAGTCATCAGCGTACTACCATCAAGAGTCACGGTTGACTAATTCAAATCCAGACGGCAAAGGGGAATATGAAGGATGCCAAGGTGCTGGCGCTGTACATCGCAACCGTGACCGACAGGACCATCCGCCCTGTGGACTTCACCCAAGCTACTGATGCCACAAAGAAAAGAATACATGAATTCGAAGAGTAAGAACAACAATTGTATTCAATATTGAGTGATATGATTGGACTGAAATCTCCCAAAAGAGCACTCGGACAGATAACGAGTGAACTTGGGGACTTGGCGTCTCGGAGACAACTACGGAAATGGGTGGTTGGCTTCGATCGGGATGCAGCGAAACTGGCCGCCATGAAGCAGAATGTTGCTGACATCATCAATGGTATTCAGGTAAGTAACTGGCTCCTGGTTCCATGGTTTCATGCTCACACGTCACACTCACTGTTGGTGTAGTTGGAGACGGTTGTGGCTACGTCCTACGAAGTCGAGATCATGAGTCAGAAGCAAGAGCTTTTGTATCAAGAACAACAAGGAGTGGTTCAAAGGCAGCAGGTCAGCGCATCGTTACTCGTCCACTTATCCTTGGGTCTGACTTAGAAAAATTTGCTTCTTAGGAAGCTGGTCGGTACTTTTGTCTCATTTAATCCCATTCTTTAATGTCTGAACATCCCCTTCATTTAGAAATCGACCGTCTTATCGCCTTCCTTGGGAATGGAGACTCTGGTTCGTCCAAGAAACAGCCATGCCTGGACGGCACACGCGATGCGCTATTGAGACGGATAACCCAGTGGATCGAGCAACCACCGGGTGACGACCTGCGTGGCTTGTGTCTAATAGGAGCGGCTGGCAGGGGCAAGTCGTCCGTTGGTGCGAGCGTCGCACGACAAGAGCGCAAGTTGAAGCGGCTTGGCGGGGAGTTCTATTTTATGGATGATCACCAGGATCGGAACGAGGGAGCCATACCGGTGCTTGCGCAGCAGCTAGCATCTCAAGGGGATAGGAGACTTCGACTCGAGGTTGCATCGGCAGTTGATGAAGACCGCTACATCGCGCAGAGAACATTGGAGGAACAGTTCCAGAAGTTGATTCAGGGGCCACTGGAGGCCCTCGTGGACGACGTGGATTGTCCTCCACTCGTTATACTCCTCGACGGGCTGGATGAATGTAACAACGAGTATGCATCGCAACTGCTCCGCCTCGTCGGACAGAGTTTTGCTACGCTCCCCACCACTGTCAAGTTCATCATTACGAGCCGCCCAGAGCCACACCTACTCCGACACTACGATTCGGAATCACTAGGCGCGCGACTACACATTCTCTCTCTCGATCTGGAGGAGGTGGGAGAGGTGATGGACGATATAGAAGCGTTCTTCAAACTGGAACTGCCGCGTAGGGTGTGGGGGTTAGTGAGGCAGCCATCAGACTGGCCAGGAGAAGTGCGGCGTAGAATCCTCGTCCGGCTGTCAGGTGGTCTATGGATATGGGCTGTTACAGTCGCCCGCATGATCACAGACCGAAACTTCCGTGACCCAGAGAAACAGCTCGACGCTCTCCTGTCACCATCGCCCAACAATCATGGAGAGTACGGCCATAACACCGACCTTTACGCAATTTACTCAAAGATCTTAAACCAAGCGTGTTCGAAGACCTCTCCTAATACCCTCCTCGCCGCTTTCCGAGACGTTCTTGGTGCTCTTCATGTTGCGAAGGTGCCGATGAACACTCACACACTCCTCTCGCTCCTATGTCCCGACAACTCGAGCAGTGAAGATATACGCACGAAGGTTCTAGGATATCTCAGAGCAGTGCTCATTGTTCCCGATGCCGATGAAGACACCTCTCCTCGTGATGCAACGCCAATCCAATTCATTCACAAGTCCTTCCAAGACTACTTGTCCGATGAAGCACGATGCGAGGCTCGGTTCTTAGTCGACATTGCGGAGCATGAGAGACGGATGACCATCCGTTGCCTGTGTCGCATGGAAGACCTCCAAAAGCCGAGCGTCTACAGCCTGGATCCGAGTACGCTAGTCCATCGCCAAGGAATGGCTACGTTGGCTCGACAATATGTTTCACCGGCACTGCGGTATGCCTGCGAAAACTGGGCGAGCCATATTTCAGGCGTGTCCACCGAGTGTGATGATGTCCATGAAGCCGTGGAAACATTTGCAAGAACGAGGTTGCACTTGTGGCTGGAAGTTCTAAGTCTCCTTGAAAGGATGGAGGATGTTATCATCATGGTAGGACAGATGGAAGCTTGGCTCCAGGTGAGAACGTCGCTTGCTCGGTCCTGGCACCCCAGCTGAGTTGATACCCTAGGCTAGACCTCCCACTGCGTCTGTCTCGCTAGAGATACCCACTCCACCAATCTCATCACTATACCACCTTATAGCCCTCATTGCTGAGGGTGTTATAAACATGCTGACTAGTACACGGTTTCAAAGTAGCTGGGTGCACACGTTATCCGGTTCACTAACCCTCTGGATACTCAACTACGCGAGGAGCTTCAACACAGGCCTCACACCAGTCGCAGCATCATCGCCGGCGAACACGGTACCCATGATACCACTTCCCAGTCTTATACACGACTTCAAAGAGTTTGTCACAATGACCTATGAGAGGTCGAACTATTATTTCGCACCCCGATGTATATAGTCGCGCACCTCAGAGGGCGTTCGGATATGTTTAATTGATTGATACTTCGGACACCATCTTTTTGAAAGCATGATGTACTGTTTGTCCAATATAATGGGATTGTATATTATCGGTTGGCACCACGCAAACAGCATTCCCTAAAATATAGAATAATCAACAAGAGCAAACTATCGACGCACCTGGAAGTGACCGATGGCTGGCAACCCGAATTCAGGATACATAGATCCGTTATGTGCGCCCATCCATACATTATATATTTTAAAAAATGATGCAAATGGCGAATTTTTTGGCTGAGCGTGTGGCAACTTGGAGTAACATTATATATATATATATAATATTTTCATATCAAGTCCATGTGCGGTGCTTTAGTGTAATGGTAAATTTTACCTCCCCTCTCTGTGGACCCAGGGATTATCTTCTGATTTAGACTCCTACCCGGTCACTCAGTGCGGTTTGTCGTCCTCTATTTGTACTTAGCAAATTTGGCCTTATGTGCTCTTTTTCCACCGCGGTAATGGCCACCTCCTGATGCCATTCCACCCATCCCTAGCTCTAGGAAGCAAGTCAACTCACCTTCAGATAGAGATATTTCGTGTAATATGTAATAATCTAGCTGTGACAAGTAAATTGTGATGATGTCTGACTTCAGTCGTGCTAACCCCGCACTGCCCAACTTGGGATAGCTCTAAATCCTTGATTCTGGCATGTAGAGATAGTTGTTATGCATTGAATAGTACAACATGATCAAACGATTAATGTCTTTCTCCCCTTGGAGGTCTGAAGCGCGTCAGGAGGTGGTGTGGGGAAATGAGCAAACAAGGCCAAATTTGCACGCTGTGCCAGTCACCAGTCGCCCAGTTTGTTAGAGTCCTCGTTTGTTATGTAAGTACAAATAGATAAACCACACTAGGTGACTGAGAGTCTAAGAAAACACTAAAAACAAATCGGTGGTTCAAGGACCAGTGCCCCCTGTAATTTGAAACCACATCTAAATGCGCATTAAAAGTCATCCCCATTTGGACACATGAATCATATTATTGGCCTGATCACCATCAAGTGTCCTTCCCGGAATTGCGCAATATAGAACATTATTTTGAGACACATATTTGAACCTAAGCAGTCCACTGTGAAATTAAGTAGCGAATACATCTGGTGTAATCCATTGTAAAGATGAAATGGGCCTCTCCACGAAGACGGGTGCTCTCCTCGAGATCAGCCTTATTACCCTCGCGGTCAAACCGTGTTCTTAATGCAACTCCAAGGTCGTTGAGAGAATCCAGATGTTCCGTGTGACTGACTGGAGGGAGGGAAAGGGCTTCTTGATAACGACGGATGCTCTCATCAAGATCGGCCATATCGCCCCTAAGGTTAAAGCGTATTTTCAATGCATTGGCGAGGTTGCTGAGAGAAGATGGATGTATTGGGTGGGCCATCGGCCAGAGCGAGAGGGCTGCTTGTTGATGATGGATGCTCTCGTCAAGATCACCCATATTGCCCCTCCAGCGGAATCGAGCTCGCAACAGTTCGCCGAGCTTTTTGAAAACGTTAGGACGGCTGTCGTGACCGACCGGACAGAGTGCTAGCGCATTCTGCCAGCTTTCGATGGATCCATCGAGGTCCTCATCACATTTGGAAGAAAGGAATTGATTGAATGCGTCATGGGCAACCATCAAGGCTTCCTGGAGAGCTGACTCGGCGCTTTCTTCAGCCTAAGAATTTGTTCATGGAGAAGGGTGTATCAGAACGAGTATTGCAGCAATTTGGCGAACCGGCCCATACCAAGTAGGAGCGTGCCTCGTTACTATTCTATAGATTGATATTAATTGTACGGATGGGCGAAACCTGGTTCGACAAGACGCGACTTACCTGCCACCCTTTTCGATGCAACAGCGAAAGTGTAGCGGCAAGGGTCGAGCATAACAGGTGGCACACAAGGAATGGTAAAAGTGCAGCGGCGAGGACCAAGGTCAAAAGATTACATCCTGCATGGTTTATTTCGACCTAGCGGGGGCGCGAAGGCCAACTGGATAAGCATCACTTAGATTGGTATACAACGTTTGGCCCTTACCTGCAGAGCCGTGTCTTCATCGGAGGTCTGTTTTACATCACAAGAATCCTGCTTCACCGCTCACGAATGATCCGCCGATTCGGCACCAAAGGATCATGGTACTTACCGGAGTTCTAACTATGATATCTTTATTGCCCTGCACGCGACAATTTTGTATTGTTAAAGAAGGGGGCTCGTCCATTGGGTGGATCCTGAGGGAGACGCCTTCGTCAGAGGCTCTCTTGAAATGAATCTATGAGTAGGTGGATCGCTCGGCCTACACATGTTGGGGACAGATTCGTACCTGCTTATCTTGCATTGTGTTAGACATGGTGTTAGGTTGAGAGATGAATGGCGAAGACTCGACAGAATGGGAGGAAGAGGCGGTGGTGGTTGCTAGTGACGAGTCGATGTGGCTTGTTGCACAGCCGCCACGAGTCAGCATGTGAAGGCCATGCGTATCGTCCAGTTGAAAAGGTATGCTGGTGCGTGCCAGATCAGCACACTAATCCATATCGGATGTCGTATTGTGACCAGCCTTGCAGTATGAGGGTGGAATTAACGTTTTGTTCTCATACGTTTCGAACGTTAAGATTTGACTATGATCGCGGGCGCTTATGCATGGCGATGGAATTGCGCTGGGATCACACTTGGGTTGCCTTGCCTACGAAACCACCGCACCGCACTCGACGTAATTACAACAATTTCTTTGCAGGTAAGGCGGTTGGCCCCTTCCAATCTGGGTTCGGGATTGCCGGATAATAATATCCCCAGTCCAACATGACACCGTGCTTCAAGCTTTCGGTACCTGTTGCCGTCTGATCCTCAGTCTGAAAATTTCTATAGACAGAGATCTCTGTACCGAAAAGGTCTCCGAAGGTTCTGGTGTACTTTGGGCAAGAATTGGATACGGCATGAGCAGTTGTATTCTAGGATAGCTGATGGGAGCGCCTACATGGCAAAGCGACGACTGTCTTCGCTCTACGCTCTCCCTTCAACACTCGCAAGGCTATGTAGAATGACCCTATCTCTTTGTTCGTACCCCAGTATGGTATCGCAACATGAATCTTGTCCAACCTCGTCAGCACCCTCAACCGTACTCCCTCTCCTTGATACATCCCTACCACATCCCCACGCCTTTCTACGAGGACAGTTAAGAGGGGTTGATTATTTTCGAGGCAATCATCAAGGCAGGGCTTTCCGATGTTTGGTAAGGTCCGTTCATTTTTGTCGTCGTTGATGATTCAAATTACCTGTTAGATGCAGTGTTGTGATAAACGGCATTTTACGTAGGAGATTTTCCACTTGGAGAGATGGGAGTTTGTGGCAGGAAATATATGCGTTGATCGGTGGCCATGGGACTAATGGTTCGCGATCGATTAACGAAGCAAGAATCTCTCATGGTGTTGAGTTCTGGGTAGTCTTCTATATATCACCCGAACAAGTTTAGTTTGGATAGTGAAAGGAAAAGCGAGATATCCGGGCAGAACCAAATTGCTGATAGCAACATAGTTATAATATAAGGGTTTCGTTGGAGAAGATGTTCCTTGTTGTGTAGGAACACCTTAGACTGAACACTGTCCATTCCGGATTACGTACGGAGGATATGATCCGGTTGGACACCTCAGCCTCCTCGAGATCAGGTTTGAAGGATTTTAGGACAGGAAGATAGGCTATTTCTCCCTCTGATTGTGAGACACGAATTTTGCCTCGAGACTTTATTCTAAATGGATGGAGATTCGGGCATCAGCGTAAGATACCAGTGAGTTCGTTTGGTCTAGGGACCAGGCCCACAGTCACGAGTGACCCTAGTCGGGATAGGAGTCGGGAGCTCCAGAGTAAAAGGGGGGGGGGTTGACGTGCCGAAGATGATCTGCCCTTCCACTGAACAGGTTGATGATTACTTCCTCGAGCATATCGGCAGGAATATCACTACAGTAAGCCCATACCTCCTCTATTTGAAGGACTGAAAGGGAGAAAACATCGCGAAGGAGAGGTAGCCAATCTTTATGAGTCACATCAAAGGCCACTGATTGCCACCGATGCACCTCTTGAATCGTGGATTTGGCGAACGGTGTCCTGTAAACCCTGTCTTCATAGAAGTTCTCATTACTGTAATATATTCTTATTTGAGTATAGCGGTTCTGTCCTCTCGTTCGGAGTAGTGGGCGAAAACGATTATGCTCTAATCCCTGGAGACAAGGCTGAGCCCAATAATGCAGCGCGAGTGTATGTGATCAGCCCAATCGAGCTGGAATGTGAGGGCGAACCTTTGATGAGAAGTTCATTGGGAAGGCGATTGACAGGAGCCTAGTCAAGTTGCTGGCGCGTTTCAACAACATGACGCTGGATACATCGACCGAGCGTTTTATACAAGAGGTCCAAGAGAGCGAGTTCTTGTAATATCCCCTCTGGTTGGTTCTGGTAGCGCCCCTGTTGCAACGTTATCAAACTTATGAGTCAGTACTCACGAGGAACGGATCGTTCGATCGTGAGCTCCGTCCACAAGACATTAATGCTCAATCAATGACGCTGAGTTTAGATCCATCGCCGGAGGAACGGTATTTCAGCCAGGGTTTTTGGAGGTTTGCCGAGATGACGGGGTACGCTCAATATGATTACATCAGCACCAGAACTTCGATATAGATTCTCTCGTCGACGATCCATCGCAGAACACACCTACCTCGTCAGTTCAGTGTAGATAACCTTCTACAGGCTTCCTATACTGACCTACGTTACGGATCCTCCCGCATATAGCGTTCTAGTAGAGTCTAAGACCCACTTACTTCACCACTCCTAGACGGCTACCGACTTCCCTCGAAGGCGCACATTGAGAGTTCGCTGCTAGGGAGTATGAAGGAGCAGTATATCAGTATGTCGAATCAGGCTGAAGGTCATGAATCTGTTAAGTTGGTACCAGAATCAATAATTCCAATTTAGACTAAGCTGACTTCTCCTCAAATTAGCTCATCATCCGATCGGATATTAGATTTAAAAAATGGACCCGACCAAGCTCTCCTCCATCTCCGCATTACCAGACGATGTACTGATTCAGATCATCAGCATCGTCGGTCATCCTCAAGGCGATCCACACCAATACGATTATGTCAAGCGACTGCATACGATGGCGCAAGTCTGCTCTACTTGGGCTAGCATCATCCGGCAGACTCTCGGCCTGTGGTTGATTGTACGCTTTGATGCTGAATTTGACGGGATGGGGTGGGCCACGGCGCTCAAGCGATCTCAACGCTCTCGAATAGCAGTGGAATGCGACCTCAAGTCGTGGAAATCCCCAGAGCCCTTCTGGTCCACTATCATAACGCATTCCCATCGTTGGGCCTCTCTCTCAATAAATGCACAGCAAGCGAGTAAATGGGTCAAATTCACTGGGGTTCACGCGCCGTTCCTTGAGGAGCTGAGTATCTACATGTCGGGAGAGGAGTTAGACATAAACAGAGAGAACTTTCCAAACCTCTCCGCCGTAGCACTAACCAACGTTAGTCTCCAAAACTGGACGTGCGGACTTCTGTCGGGGTTGCGCACTCTCCGTTTCCGCCTCGGGCATTCGTCAGTTCGTCCGCCCTCCATCCTACAATTGCTCGACATGCTTGCGGCCAGCCCATGCCTCAAGCATCTACGCCTTTATGCGATGGACCCCGCTATCGACAACGCATCTACTTGCTGGCCCCTGATTTCACTCCCCGAACTTTGTAACATCACACTCGGATACCTCCCAGCCACTGCCATAGACGTCATCCTACGAAGCATACAGGCTACACACCGCCCCGTTCCATTGGCCACGGCAAATTTAACGTCCTCACAACAATTAAACATCGGTGAAGAGAACTTCCCCAGCGTTTCCTCTTTGTCACCGGCACACGTTGGCCTTCGAGACTGGTCCTCAGGACTACTGTCAGGGTTGCACTTTCTCAATCTCATAGAGATATCAGCCTTTTCACCGTCCCTGCAACAATTGCTTGATGTCCTTGCAGCGAGCCCACATCTCAAGGGGCTACACGTATCAGATATAGCTCTCACTATTGACGACACATCCGTCCGAATGCCTCCTATCTTACTTCCTGACCTTCGTAATCTCTCCCTCGCACGCCTCCCAACCATCGTCATGGGTGTAATCTTGCAGAGCGTACACGCTGCATACTGTCCCATGGTCGATTTGTATCACAGATCCGAAACACCACCAGCGCCATCCATTTTCCCCGCCATAGCATCTTTCGTTACGCCCTCGTTATATCGTTACTTCACCACAGCTCGGGCGCCCATAACTCTAACCCCTTATGGTGAGGGATTTAGCCTTACTGTCGGTTGCGAGAAAAGCCCAAACGAAAGGGGGCGCAGTTTCAGTATATCCATTGGGTCATTTTTGGTTGATACCGACGCAATGATCAAGTGGGTAGACAGTCTTACCCAATCGAAGGCGTCAAATCCACACCCGCTCCACTTTACTGTCAGCTTCTTCGACAATGAGACAATGGATCGAGTCTGTGCTTCGAAATGGCGCCTCACGCACGTCGATGCCATCACAGTGCGCAAACGTGAAACAGAGCTGTGCCAGTTCTTTTCATCTCCAATAGGCCTTGGAAACGGTGAATACGGTTGGCCTGGGCCAGACGTGCGGAAGTTGGTATTCGATAACAGCCCAGAATTGGATGCGGAGGTCATTCTGGAGATGGTCAGGCGCCGTATGACGGCAAGTGGGGGGGTAGATCAGAATAATCTGGCCCCTCTTGAGGAGCTTGTGATCTCGGACGGAAGCTCTATCGCCAAGGTCCCGCGCGTTAAAATTAGAGCTGGGAAGAAGCAGATGACGTGAAAGCCTCATGGAAGCTGTCAGGAGGATCATCGCGGCCGAAACCCGTGGTAGCGTAGGGGACGTTGCTACGCAGGGCGGCTTTGGTCGTGTGGATGACGTTGAACCAGATGTTATCGTTAGCTAGGATAGTTAACTACACATCAATAACATATTTAGAACGCATTTTTCAGAAGATGAAACTTGGTTTTCACATTTCTTGATGAAGGGTGGAAGCGTATTTTGTGTGTTGCGAACCTGAGCCTACTCGCTGAATCGGTGACGCAGTCCAGACTCTGGTCTGGATTCCCTCTAAATGATACGGTACCAATTCCGGTAAGTGCAACACTCTGAGTGGCTGAATGAACACAGTCGCGGTTGGAAGATATGGCTTCAAAATTTACTCAACCCCAATTCCGATCCATGAAGTTGCTTGAAGCTGAAACGCTTCATCCGGACCGACATTAGATCGCAACTCTTGGGTCTTCGGTGAAGAGGCGTGACTACATTTAATGTTCCACAGCCTCGCTAGAGCCTTGTGATGATTGTCAGGCGTAGCAGACCGCCTTTTTATTAAATACACGTCCAAACCGCAACTCCTGCTCATCAACAATGAAGAATGACTACTCTGTCTTTGACTATGAAATTTAACTTCAAGTGGAATCCGTTTTGTTATTGCGACGAATGACTCGAAGAGACTTTATTCATCGGCTCGACTAATTAGCATCACATCTTTTGAGCACATCATTATTCAATCACGTCCCCATCCCAACAATCTCCCCTCTGTTGCCGCATAGCTGTGTAGAATGGTCCAGGCATTGGCTGTCCATCGAACTGCATCATCTTGACATACAGCTTCTCTAGCTTCATCGGCAGTCCCGATTGTACTCCGTCCCCTTGACCCATATCTGCCCCTGCCTGACGCTTTCCCAAGAGGTCCATTAAGAAATGCGGGCTGTTTCGAGCGTAATTCCCCAGGATGAGTTCTCTGAGGTTCGGTAAAACCCACTCGTGTACACCGTTTTTGAGTGTTGGACTTGAAAGGTGTGCGACGTACTGATCTGAATTGCCTTTCAGATTAAGGTTGACAATCGAAGGCATTCTCCGTAGGATATCCGTAACTCGGAGGAACGGGAGAGATCGGCCGCACCGAATGTTCGTGTTGGTGGGTGGCCAAGGCACTGCTGTGCCGGTGCTTTCGATTAAGCAAGCAATATCGTCCCATGGGGATTTGTGGTACAGGTAGATGTTAATGTACAAGTCGTTCTGATCCTTTGACCCACTCGGCCTGAGCGTGGATGCTGAAAGCATCAGCTCCAACTCCGGAGAGGACTGGGTTGTTGATAAAAACGCAGCTCTAATATGGCTAGTGTTGCTCGAGAAGATGTTATCTATCGAGGACCAACACCTTAGATGGAGCTTCGAGCATGCCGGGATGCACACGGAGGTGATCGAACTGAACACCTCAGCGTTGTTGTGTTTGAGTCTGAAGGAGGTGAGGGCGGGGAGGTGGACTACTCCAGCCGAGGGTGGGGGGCACCTGAGACATGAGTGTCTCCATCGGCGGATTGTTTAAGTCCGAAGTCGTGGAGCCCCGGGCATCGACGTAGGATCCGGTGATCTGGCTTGCTGAGGGACCAGACGGTGCATCGTCCATGAGATCTTGAGTGTCTCCAGTCCGGATAGAATCCGGGAGCTCCAGAGAATGGGGAAGTTAGAGATAGTAACGTGCCGAAGACGAACTGCTCCTTCCCTTCAGATGTCTATGTTTTCTTGCTCAGGCCACTCCTTTCGACGGGAACCGCGAATGATTATGAGCTCCTCTAATAAGGTACTGATGTGGGGAAAAGGTCTCGAAGGAGAGTGATCCCTCTATCCATCACTAAAAATTCTGCAGATCGCCGCCGATGCGCCTCCCGATTCGCGGACCTGATGAATACCGCTTCATCCTCATCGTGAATTTTGTAATAACAATCGTCGTAAAGCACCCGGAGCAGACTCTCTTTTGATGTTATTATCGCGGTCCTGTTCTTTTGTTCGGAGCAGCCGGAGCTAATTTGAGCCCACAGCGATGGGGTTTCAAAGACGATTCTGCTCCAGGCCGTTGAGACAAGGCTAAACGCAATGATATAGTACAGGGTGTTCTCGTCGGGCTCATAGATGCGTGTGAGGGCGAGGATGTTAACAAGGAGCTCGTCGGGAAGGCGATCGATGGGAGCCTGCGAGCTAAGTTGCCGGCGCATTTCAATGACGTGACGTTGGATGCATTGGCCGAGCGTTTTATGCAAGAGTTCCAAGATAGTGAGCTCTTTTAATATCTATTGTCGTTCGTTCTTGTAGCGCTCTCTGTTGCAATGTTATCTAGGATGAGCTAGCGTTACCACATCAAACTTGTGAGTCGGTACTCACGAAGAACGCATCGCTTGGTCGTATATTAGGCATGTTAATGCTCTATTGATGTATTGATTCCCATCGCACGTTGGGTTTAGATCCTTCGCGCAGCAGGGACGAAGGAACGGTGTTTCAGCCAAAGTTTCTCAGGAAGAAATAGATGGGTGCACTTTGGTTCCCTATGCTGAGTGCAACGATAGGGCTATAAAATTGAAGAGGGGATGCCCGAGGACGCCGCGAAAAATCACTCGAACAGCTGTGAAAAAGGGAGTGATGAACGGGTTGGATCGATTCTAGGAACGTTTTCGGATTACTCACTATATATGGGCCTTCCGCGCTACTAGCCGAAAAATGACTACCTTGGATGATATGGACGCTGCTCTAGTTAGGATGTCGCTACTCCATCTGACGTCAGTTAACAGAAGGGGAGACGCTCGTTAATCGGACACTGTTAAAAGCCGAGGGATAAAATGCTTTCCAGGACGAAGAAATGCACTCTGCATGCCATGGCCAAGACTACACGGAGCCGCCGCTCGTCGTTGTTCCACGCTCACAAAATCGCTGTAGTCACTAATTTCACCTTATCCTTTGACCTGCGATGCGTAGTTGTGGTAGGGCAATGAAGACGATGGTGATTATACCACTGCCTTCTTATCCACTCCACCATTAAGGCGGGCGGTCTACGCTGCGTTGCATGCACTTAACCACCTGAGCACTACTCTGGCGAGCAAGTGGATTTGGCTAATCCCATCCCTCTTCTGAAACCTTTCGTCACTCGCTCCTTCGGCAGCCAATGCTCCCGTCGCATCAGTCCAAGAATTTTGGGTCATGATCCCCAAGAGCAAGGCGACCCTTAGACCACTCAATCGCCATTTTAGATGCGAGCAGTATACGAACGATCTCTCGAATCAATTGCGGACAGGTTTCTGAGGGCTGAGGATCGCGTTGGCAGTATCGTCGGTGAGCATGAGACCCGTCTTGGCTGATTAGCATCGCATCTGTTCAATACATCATTAGTCTATCATGTTCCCGTCCCAACCATTTCCCCTCCGCTGCCGTAAAGCCACGTAGAATGGTCTGGTCATTGGATATCCATGGTGGTTCATCATCACGACATGAAGCTTCTCCAGCTTCATCCGCAGTCCCTTTTGCACTCCGTCCCCTTGATTCATAACTGCTCTGGCCTGAAGATTTCTCAAGAGATCTGTTAAGACCTGCGAGTTGTTTTGAGGGCAATCTTTTAAGGTGAGCTCTCTAAGGTTCGGCAAGACCCATTCATAAGTACAGTCGTTGAGTGTCGGATATGAAAGGTAGGCGATGTACTGATCCGAATTGCCTGTTAGGTGCACCGTTGTGATAGAAGGTATTCTACCTAGGAGATCTGTGACTTGCAGGTATGGAAGTTCGTTGCAGGAAATGTATGCGTCAATCGGCGGCCATGGAACTGATGGTTCGATTATTGAAGCAAGAAGCTCCCATGGCGAATCGCCATTTAGGGTAATGTCGATTCCCGGATCGTCCTCTGTGCGTCTCCCGGTCAGGTTCAGTTCGGATAGCGAAAGGGAAAGCGAGATGTTCGGAGTGGACCGAATTGCTGATAGCAATGCAGTTGTAATATGACTAGTCTCGTCAGAGAAGATGTTCCTTGTTGCACGGGAACACCTTAGACTGAACATTGTGCATTCTGGAATACGTACGGAGGAGAGGATCCGGTTGAACGCCTCAGGGTTCCGGAGGTGGAGGGTGAACGATTTGAGGGCTGGGAGATAGGCTATTCCCACCTCTGAACGTGCATCGCCCAAGACTCGAATTTCGTCGATAGTAATCATTGCGAATTTGTAGAGTTTAGGGCATCGGCGTAAGATGTCAGTGAGTTCGCTTGCCGTGGGACTGGGAACAATGGGTGAGCCCATGATCGTAAGCGTCTCCAGTCGAGATAGGAGCGGGGAGCTCCATAATATCTGGAAATAAGAAAGACTGAGGTGCCGAAGATGATCTGCTCCTCCGCTGAACAGATCGATGTTTTCTCCCTCGAGGATATCAGCAGGAACATCACCGCAGTCAATCTCTAGCTCCTCCAATAACGGCGCTGATAGAGAGACAGCACCGCGAAGGAGAAGCAGTGAACTATCATACTTCAGACAAAAGATTGCCGATTGCCATCGATGCGCCTCTCGAATCGCGGATCTGATGAGCAACGTTCTGTAATCGTCGCCTTCAACGTCCTCGTCACTGTAATACACTTTGAGTGGATACCCCTTTGATCTGAGTATAGCGACCCTGTTCTCTCGTTCGGAGTACCGGGAGCTGATTTGCCCCCATAGCGACGGCGTCTTGAAGACGATTCTGCTCCAATCCTTCGAGACAAGGCTAAGCCCAATGATGTAGTGGGGAGTAAGTGCGTGTTCGTTATGGTCAGAAGTAAGTGTGAGGGTGAAGATCTTAATGAGGAGTTCATTGGGAAGGCGATTGATGGGAGCCTGCGAGTTAAGTTGCTGGCGCTTTTCAGTAACGTGACGCTGGATGCATTGGCCGAGCGTTCTATACAGGGGTTCCAGGAGAGTGAGGTCTTGTAATATCCTTTGTCTGTCATCTTGGCAGGGCTCCCTGTTGCAACGTTATCTAGGATAAGTTAGTGTTACCACATAAAACTCGTGAGTCAGTACTCACGAAGAACGCATCGCTTGGTCGTAAACCCCATCTAGTAGGCAGATTAATGCCCGATTAATGTGATTCCCATCGGACGTTGGGTTTAGATCCATCGCGGAGCAGAGACGAAGGAACGGTGTTTTAGCCAAGGTTCCTGGGAAGAGAACGGATATGCTTTCCTCAAAGATGTGAAAACTTTAGCGTCGGCCTGAAGTCCGAAGTCGCCGAAATAGATCCCTCCGTCAACTTCGACTTCGATGCATCCAAACCATCTCTCGCCGATGCGCGAGAAGTCATTCCAATCAACTAATTTAGAGAGCTCATTCTGAAGTACCAACGAAATAAGTATTCAACCTGCAACAATGCTTGGCTTATAAGCACTTATTACATATGCCATGGTGAACGGCGTACTTTGTGTTTAGTTGAGGTGAGATGTCACTCTCTAACCCCCTCACAGATATCTAGTAGAGTTTGTGCCCCTCGATTGTTGGAGAGCTGAGGCTGAGCTGAGAAACCCGATTATTTAATCAAATTGGATCCTGCCCTGAAATAGAAGTTGAACTCTATTATCGCACGCCTCTTGCACTACTCATCAACCACATCATATCAACAAGCAGTCTGCGATGAAGAACAGGAATAAACAGACCAAGTTTCCAGTCGTAAGTGGATTCGTTATTCTCTTTGAACTGGCCCAACATTCAACCCATAATCAAAACAGGCGCGCATCAAGAAGATTATGCAAAAAGATGAAGAGGTCGGAAAGGTCGCATTGGCCACACCTGTTCTGATATGTACGTTTCCAGTTACACCCTCGAGGGATATCAGCGACATATGTATTAATGCTACATCATTCAGCCAAAGGACTGGAATTGTTCATGGCAACGATCGTGGAAGAGATGTCCAAAGTGACATTTGAAAGAGGTGCGAAGCGAGTAGAGGTGTGGCATTTGTACGTCCTCTCGATCTTTCACGCTTCATCTTGTTTTATTTATGTCACTCGTTTGATTATGGGGGTTACAGGAAAGCAGCGATTGAACGAACGGAGAAGCTTGATTTCCTTAAGGAGATCGTCGAGCCCATACCCGATCCTTATGCGAATGGGAAAGATGAGTCTGGTGCTGGCGGAGCTGGTTCCGGCGCCGGTGCTGGTGATGGGAGGAGGAGGAGAGGTCCGAAGAAGCTTCTGAGTGAGAGGTTGGAGAAGCAAAATTCGAAGCAAGAGGAAATCGAAATGTCGTGAAAATTTTCATGGGATGTTGCCGCAACACCGAAAGCTGGACGATTGGTGAGCTGGAGTCAGAGCCTGAGACTTTGCGAAAAGACTCAAATCGAGAAAGCCAAGACATGGCATGAGATCGCTGAAGCCACCATCGATGATGCGGCGAGACATTCACTCTCGCGCAGAGCTATATATGTGTGCTAAATTACTCGATTGGATTCGTGGCACTGTCACCCTTTCGCCACTCTCACTTTCTTCGCTCCCCGCTCAACCCAAGCCTCGTCAACAGCATCAGCAAAATCAACTCCAATCCGATCCACACTTTCTGGTGGTGGTAACTGCACATCACCATAACGTCCCTCGTCGTCGTCGCTGTCGCTGTCGTCGTCGTCGCTGTCGCTGTCGTCGTCGTCATCTTCGTCGTTCATCTCATCCTCATCTCTATCTATTCTCCCCGCCTGTGGAAACATGCCTTCGAGCTATTGTTATGCGGAAAAACGGAAGGTCTTATGTCAGCATGATGAGAGAGCGACATGATATAGAGCACTCACGAGAGCTAGAAAGGTGCTGGCGGTTGGATTCCCCGGGTCCAACGTCTTGGCGCGGTCCAAGTATCTTTGGGCCGAACGAGCCCGGTCAGTTGATAAATTTGAAATATCCAATGAGGCTAAAAATGACAGCGCACAATGAGCTTTCGTTGTATTGTGCGGCTGATTGAAACAAGGTGAGAACGACCAACCAACCTGGCATAGATGATGATGACAATAGTTGTTTTCCTTCAGAAGGCCGCTTCTGCGCAAGATAAAGGCAGAGGAGGCCCGCGTAGAGATGCAAGATTGGATTGTCATGATATGGAAATATAGGTAGGTATCTATTTCGAACAAAAGAGAATTAGTCGGTGTATTATTTGTAGAGGATCGTCACTACATTCGCGGTGCGGGAGCGTATCATATTTACATACAATTCCAGTTCATCCAAGGCTTCGGTATACCGTTCTTGGGAGATAAGCTCTAGAGATAGCTCTCGGAGTAAGGATTCACGCTGTGGAGAAATTAGAAAATGTAGATCCGAGTATAGCCGGGAGTAGTAAACCGTCGTCTGTTCGTGCTCACCCTGGTAGGGTAGCGTAGCATAAGGGTTTTCAGATAATCCACCCGATCCCGGCTCGTCGTCGCTGATAGCGACGACCCATCATCTAGGTTTAATCCACCTCCTTGATCATATTGCTTCCCAATCAAAAGCAGTCCAATGTGCCACATGGCTCTCCAATCCACCTCGGGGCATCTTGCGAGTATGGCCCAAGCCCTATTAGCTTTGTCCCATTGTCCCCGTTGAATAGATAAGTGCAAGATATCGTTCAGGAGGCGGATATGTCGGCGGCGGGTGGATGTGTCGGCTCTGACGCTGATCTTGGAACTGGTAGAAGGGAGAGAGAATACCGGAGGGTGCGGGAGCTGCGTGTTGACATGCGTATGCTTGCTCATCGCCCCAACCGAGGGCGCGACGCGAGGCTGCCGCAAGTCTGTCAAATGAGCCTGGGACCGTAGAATCTGGTTTGGATTTCACTTCGCACCGGCCGACCCCACCCCGCACCGTCTCCTCTCTCCTCTCTGTAGTCAGTCTACGCGCCTTATCAACCTAGCACTCCATCCCTCAAATGGCTTCGTCCGAATCGTCCTCAGCGCCACCCCTCAACATCAAACTCCTCTTAATCGGCAACTCCAGCGTCGGGAAATCGTCTCTCCTCCTTCGGTTCGCCGACGAGACCTTCCTCACCGAAGATGAGAGCAGCGCCACCATCGGTGTGGATTTCAGGGTGTCCAAGATGGAAGTGAATGGGAGGAGGGTGAAACTCTCTATATGGGTGCGTTTCTTCTGGGCGTGTGTATATATATGTGGAACGCTGACCCCCTGGAACGTGCGGTTTTGGGCGTCTAATTGCAATCTCGTCTACTTCTTCCGATGGAAATGCGCTTGCAATAGGACACTGCGGGCCAGGAACGATTTAGGACCATAACGTCGTCGTACTACCGGGGCGCGCAAGGCATCATACTCGGTCCGTTAGCTCTCGGTTCATGCATATCCCCCAGCCGCACCCGTTTCATTTCCCACTCCTACGGTCGGCTCTCATCTTAGCCCAATCCATTGCTCACACTGGTGCTGTCTCTATTTTGCAGTGTACGACGTGTCCAATAGGGAGTCGTTTGAGGCATTACCGCGGTGGTTGTCGGAGGTGGAGACGTACGTGAACGCCGCGGTGGTGAAGATCCTTGTCGGTACGCCTCCGTTCCACGGTCCATCACCCTAATATCACCGATATATCCAATACGCGCGTTTTATTTCTTCTAGGTAACAAAGTGGACAAGGTAAATTTTGGCGCGCACTAGCCAATACGTCATCGCCGTAACAGGCCACTTCGCTGATCGGCTCTTCCCATTGATATTCACAGGAGTTCTCCCGAGCGGTTTCAGAGGATGAAGGCGCCAAGTTCGCCGAACGGATGGGGACGTTATTCGTAGAAGCATCCGCGAAGACAAGTGTTGGTGTACACGAGGCCTTTCAGGAGGTGGTCACCAGAGTGAGTGTCATTTTCGCTTACTGTTTCAAATATGTTTATTGGGGGAGTCAAAGGGCACTTCTGGATGAGCTTCGCTTGGTTGTTGCAAGAGCGTGCGAGGCGGCAGAGATGGTCAGCCACTGGTCCTCCATCGTGGGCAGATTCGAAGCATCCAAGATCCCTACCGTTGGGACGCGACTCGTCTTCTATCTGAGCGATAATATAAGGTGGTTCTGACCTTGTTGCGATCACCGTCTAACCTAGATCATTGATACGCCCTCCTTGTGGCAATCACAACAAGCCAGGAAGACCACAGGGGGTGGTCCGGCCAGCCCGACACGGACGATGCCGGGCGGCACAGTCAAACTGAGCTCCGATCAAGCGACTGCCGATGAGGGAGGTGGATGCATGTGCTGAGTATCTACTCGACATTTGTCTTGACAATCTTGGTCCAAGCACATTCTTTTTTGCAAAGTCGTAATGTTTACTTCACTTGTTGTTTTTCCTTGCGCGCATTCTCATCCCCATGTACATACACACGTTAGATGAGGCTCTCTCCCATATCTACACCTACAGTGCGTATCGTATATCTATCCGGTCCGAGCGCGTCCAGGTGAGGTGCCAAGGGATGTCAAACCTACTCGTTTGTGGCTTGATCAATATTGGACCTCGTTGGGTCCTAATCCACTTCGCTCCACATCCTTCGTACACACACCCGCCGACTCCGAGCCAAAACGTTGTTCGGGAAGTTAACTGATCCGCCATACAGAAAGTGGATCCCTTGTCGTGTAAACCAGGTCCCGAGGCTTTATATCGACGATCGACGATCACAGAGCACCACCACGTTTGAAATGCTAATATTAGGATTTTAGCAGGCGATAACGAGCACATTCTAGGTCTTATTGAAGTTGTGCGTCCACTAATCAATCATGTCCATCGTGACTTGATCCAAGCCACCAAACTCTAGATCGTTTGCTGTTCGGGCCCACCTCTTCTTGACCAGAATGCGAGCACATAAATTGGCCCCCATCATCTTCCGCCAAATCCAAGCGCTAATATACGATGGACGCTCAACAGCTCATTTCCACCCTCCAGGCGTCCTTGTCTGATCTCTCTCATCACCTCTCATCCTCCAAATCCACAAACAACGTCAATGTCACCACCATCTTCTCGACTGTCCAAGCGGCCTTCGGAGCGCTTGAATCCACCATCTTGCCGTCTGACGTTCACATTTACCGGACCACATTCCTGTATCAGGTTCCAGTAGCTCTTGGGGTTGTCGTTGATCTCGGGTTACCAGAGGTCATCTCCGCTGCTACCGCGCGTGGAGGGCAGGAGGAAGGAATCTCGTCAAAAGCGCTGGAGAGGCGGACCGGTGTACCTTGGGGGAAGATTTCGCGACTCCTTCGACTCCTTTGCGGAAGAGGGTTCTTTCGAGAGGTTCGACCTGACGTATGGGCGCACACGCGTCACTCCCTCGCTCTGGACTCGGGTTTGTCGTATGAAACTATCGTTCAGAATCCCTTGCAACGCTTCAGCATGGGCGATTCAACAGTACCCGCGTGGGTCAATCTGATGAATGATGTCACACATAAAGCGTCAGTGGGGATGTTGGATGCATTCCGCCACAAGAAAAGCGTAAAGAGTTACAGCGCCACCGACGCGCCTTTCACCTTCGCGTATGGGACCGACAAGACACTTTGGGAGTGGTTGTATGTAGTTGATGGGGGTCATAGAATGCCAAACTTCATGAAGGCGATGGAATTCACAAACTCATTGATGATGGTGTGTGACACTCGATGCTCGATTACAAGTCACCCTTCTCATATTTTATATATTTTGCCATGTAGACCGACATGAGCCTTTACCCTTGGGCTCATCTGGGGCCCGACGCCATCTTCGTTGACGTTGGTGGTGGCAATGGCTCGGCGGTAGCGAGCATCCTCCCATTCGCGAGTAATATCCACAAGGCTATCGTCCAAGACCTTCCTCCCGTCATTGAGCTCGCCAAATCGTACTGGGCCGGTCAACATAACTCAAACCTCGTACGATCAGAGAAGGTTGTCTTGCAAGCACACGACTTCTTCACTGAACAACCTGTGAAGGGGGCACACGCCTATTTTCTGAAATACATCGTTCATGAGTGAGTTCCCTCGATGCCCTTTATCGTTCTTTATCGACAGAACTTGATATATGATTCTTTAGCTGGTCGGACCAAGCCGCCATCACAATCATGAAACACCTATATGATGCCGCGGCAGATTACTCTCGCTTGCTCGTACAAGACATCGTGGTCAGTCATGCGTGTCACGATCTCGGCGGTGTGGACCATAATGCAGTAGACGGTGCATATCCTCCCGCTTTCCTGGCTCCGCTTCCAGCAAACGGAGGGTTGGCGAACGAGAATCAGCTTGCATTGGATATATCGGTGGGTTATTACCCCTTCATATATACACTATCCTATCTCCGAGCTAAGAAAGAAACTCTCTTGAAGGTCATGCAACTTCTGAATGGCCAGGAGAGGACGCATTTGCATTTAAAGGCGATCGCTGCGCAAGCTGGGTGGGACCCGGTCAAGGTGTACGGCCTGAGCCACAATGGCGGAGCAACGAAGATCACTGAGTTTAAGAAGAAATTGGCGAAAGGAGATCTTAAGCTTGTTAGTAAATTGTAATGTAATATTAAGAAATACACAAGCGGTCGTCGAGTATAACTTGTTTACAGCGAGTAAACTTTGACAACTTCCTATTGAAGTTTAGGCGGTGAATACTATTGAGTGGCCCAGCTGCCGACCTTTGATACGGTAGCAATGGCGAGCTACGGCCTTCTGAGCTGGGTAGCTGAGATCCCCACGATAAGGAAGCGAATTAAAGTAGACTCCAGAAAAGGTCTCCCGTAGATATATATTGGAATGAATAGATGTCATTACGGTGAGGATGAATTGTTAGGTACGAATAATTTGTCACTTAGTGCTTACACGTGGGCCAGGAGTTCGATACACATAAAATCAATGAATGTTAAATTATCGGAAAAATATGGATATATTCGAAAGTTTGCGAGCTAGCCCTCAATTGGATTTAGCAAGTGTGACATCTTCAACGCATGCAGAACCTGTCATAACACCTGTCCTGAGGTTTTTAAAATGCTCATCACCGAGCTCAAGTTTGTTATGCCAGCATTCGCGTAGTGTGACGTGAACAGACCGGAGATGCTCGAATGTCGGGAAGTTTGTGTATACCTAGGAATTGAAGACCTTAGCGCTCAACTGACAAGTGATAGTTCCGGCTGGACTTAAAAAAAATGATACGCACTTGTTTGAGATGCTCGATACAAATCGAACTAGCACAGATGCTGTTAAGTGCGTCCAAGTGCTTCGCCGCGGACCGTAGAAGTGGTAGGATGAATTCTTGTCGGTTCACGTTGAATGTTAGGTTGGTAATTGGCTCTGACGAAAGGGCTAGGGCCTTCCAGTCATCCTCGCCCAGCACCCTGGCGACACAATGCAGCCTCTACGAAGTGATAGGGCGACCGGGTACAAGACGCCTAGCATCATCTACAGATGCCACCAGCGAGCGAAGATGTGGTACGTCTGTGGGTAAAAGCCACTCCTCCATATCCCACTCGCCTGACCAGAGCTCCAGACATTCAAGGAGCGGTTAACCTTTTAGGATTGTGGCCAGCTCTAACTCCATCCCAGCTACCCGTTTTGGCGACGTGAATGCTGATCCATGGATGTTAAGAGATGTCAGCGATGCATTAGCCAACGCTGGTGCGACATGTGGATGCGAATACGTCCAGAGCCAGTTGAAATCTTCGATGGTCATAGACTTGAGGTTCACCATACGCTGGAACGATGCTGTTAATATCGAACTCAAGGTTGAGGCTATGTTGGAAGCCCCGGTCTTCTTCCACCATCGATATTTGGAAGGACATCGGGGGCTGAACACCAGCTCGTAAGGAACATTTTGGGGGAACAGATGTCCTTTGAAAGTGATGATCCTCTCAGCAAGATCGTGTCGCGTGCTGAGAGTTCGTAGGAGGCTGAGCACACGATCTTTGTGCTGTGGCTTGATCGTGATGTGAGCGTAGAGCCGGGCTTCAACGATGTTTTTCATTGCTTGGCACGTTTGAAGCAGAGAAAGCAAGCCATTGATGTCGATGTAGGCCAATATCTCCAAGTTCAACTCCAGCGGAAGTTTCAAGAAGATGACGGAACTGGTTGTGTTTGCGATGGGAGGTGATACCAGCTTAGATTGGGTTCGCAGGTTATGTAACCAAGCAACGTGTACTGTAAACGAACACTGGGGAGGGATGTCAGCCGCGACTCCACTTCAGACGACGGGTATGACCAGTGCCGTACCATTTCTGGAGCGATGACGCGAGTGGGGAGGTCGTTTCGTTTTAGGTTTGTCGAAGTCTGTCGAATTTTTAGTGTGACCGATCATATCTGGCTTCTATACCCCCGATACCTAGCCCTTGCGGTGCACTTGACTCCTAATCTGACTCGCTGTTATCGTCTGAGTGAGACATAAAAGCACTGCCCTCCGTGTGTCCGTTAGCTCCGAACCATGTAAGTCAACCCATAGGACTCTTCATCATTCAGGAAGGAACTATTAGGCATCGTAGTCGTAAATACACTTCGATTGAGGCGTCGTTTCGTTTTAGCTTTGGATGTCGAAGCATACACTTGACTTTGTAACCTGACTCAGTATTATTGTTGCGTTGGATCGTCGAGTGAGGCATATTATTAAACACAGCCCAAAACGAAGGCTGTGTCCATTAGCCCTAAGTCGGTGGTCCCTTGGCAGTCCTAGCTCAAACGACTGGAAGGGATGGCGGTATTCTGGTTCAGACTTGTTGACAGCTCATACCTCATCATTGCTGCGGAACATCTCGGAGATTACGACTTCGCTCAGACAGCGAGCCTTGCCTCCCCAATTACATCAAGACCCCTACCTGCAGTCGGCCAGAGCGAAATCGCAACATCTTCCAGCGATTGTTTGCTTCTCACTCCCGAACCCTACGATAAATTCTCCCAGATCGGGGATGATTGGAGGAGAAAGAAGAAAAAGATAGAAAAGGCAATGAAGGAGGCCATAGCTTTCGGGTGTACATTGTTGAGAGGCAATCGACTTTAACACGTGATCAGGCATGTTTTGAGGTTCTTTCGCAGGTTCGTTGCCAAAGCATACATGTTCTCAGGACCAAGCCCCTGCGGCGCCTGGGTATGCATATCGAGGCAATCGGCTCTATGAACATATGAGTTACCAGCGTACTCAATCGCTTCTCTCCCCTTTTTTAAAGCTTATTCGGCTGACGACCATTCCTTCTCACGTCCATCACCCTCTTCTCGCTCTGAAGCGGTTACCGAGATGGCAGCCAATGCAGATCATTATATTGGTCAGGCGCTGGCGTGCCTGATGACTGGGATTCGTGAACGCGTATCCCGTTCCTCGTGGGTTTTAGCTCACAGGGTTTGATTTGATCCATATAATGTTAGATACGGCCCCTCACAATAGAGACTCAGATAGCTCGAAGGAAGGACAGCGGGCACTACAAGGGCTCAACCTTCTGCAACTCTCTTACAAAGCGCTTGACCACCGTATCCAGCACCACATCACTGCGACGACTTGACGTTTTGCTCCCATCTATCAACTCCCTAACGAGCTCCTCGTCAAAATATTCAACCTCACCACCGATCTCTGCGCCAGTCTTAATCCGCACGAAGTTGTAGTAAGGTTTGGGCTTGTCTCAAAAGACTGGAACAAGATCATCTACGCGACGCCATCGCTGTGGGCACGGGTCGCTCCAGTTACTCTGTTGGGGTGAACAGGGCCTGTATACTCAAATCGAAGGAATACCCTCTCCATGTGGATTACCATGACAATGGGAAAGGGGCAGCATTCACCAAATCCGCAGTCAGAGGGGCATATCGGTGGCGATCAGCCGACTTCTCCATGTCCCATCGCAACACGCTTTCACTTATTCGCAAATTCGCCTTCTTATCAGTACCCCAATTGGAGAAGCTCACGATCGATTGCGATATTAAGATGGAACTGTCCCCGAAAGACCGTATTGATCTGTTTGGCGGAGGAGCAGGTCGTCTTCAGCACATCAACTTTGACAGTTTTCCTATTCCATGGAACTCTCGACTCCTATCTCAACTGGAAACTATCAAGCTCTCAGGGCTACGTGGCTGCCCCGGCCCTGCTACAAACGAAATCCTACGCCGTTGTCCCAAACTCCGTGCACTTAACCTCGGTTACAAAACTGGAGAGGGCATTCATGTCTCAGATTCCACACCATCGGAGATGGAAGCAGTTGACCTCCCAGTCCTTACCTCTTTCGTACTTAGTCTTAATAATGGTGAAGCATTCAGCCAGATCATCTCTGTGCGCATTCCAGCATGCACCCAGTTGAGTTTATCCTGTAGTGATCAAATCTACAATTTCTTCCTGGGCGGTGGTCTCACCGTGATTGTGTTAAAAATGACCACACTTTATTCGGAGATCTCATTGTCACTTTTGAACTCCGGACTCTCGCTGTATGGGGTGCACCATCAGAGCGACCCGGTCATCTACATCACCCTGTGGTTAGAGCACCACCAACGGGAGGCCCTCGCATGGTTAACCGAATGCACCGCCAGATCAGTCCTCTGGCCGCAGATCTCGGCAACCATCGTCTGCAATGATTCACTCCTTTTCCTCCAAGTCGCGAATTTCCTACGCAGAATGCCGTCAATCACGAAACTGAAGATATACGGCAATTCAGACCAGTATATCACCCTCCTCACACCCATCAATGGCGCATGCGAATGGATCTTACCGAACCTTCGAGAACTTTCGCTTGAGGATTGTCTCCAAAACAGCCCCCAGCTCTTAAATGACCTCCTGGCAAAGCGTCGAGGAGGGTTGCCTGTGAACCAAGAGGATAGAGAACTTTTGAGACTCCCAATGGACTTAGAGAAGGTTTATATTGGGACGACGGACCTGTGGGGTGAGTCAAGGGCTGGACCACTGTATACGGCTTTGCAGCAATCGAAGGGAAGAAATTGGGATGGGAATATGATAGAATAGTGCTGTGTGTATATGACAACATATAAGTCCGGACGCGTCTTCGAGTGCTCCGTCGAGCTTGGCGGACCTGTGTAACTCGCAAATGAGTGAGAAGTTCCGTGAGGCACCGCAAAAATAGGGCGCATATTTCGATGATAGGTAGAAGCCCGGCGACATTACCATCCGCCTCATGCAAAGGAAGAAACAATAGAGCATGGCAAACTCAGGACTTCGCAAACGCCATTTCTCCGCTGTTCAATGTAAGTGCAGGTTGGAACAATTGGACTTTGCTGGTGGGCGGGCCAAATTTGCACCGTCCTTCGTTGGCAGGACTGGATCAAATATCCAATGCAAGTTAATTCGAAAATAAAGGAACTGCCCATGGGACATGGTAAATCTCCAAGCGATTCACAAAGAGAGAGATGCAACGCAAGAGATAGGCCGTTGCGCTTTTGTGCGTTGGGGCCCTTGGAAGATAGCTGTACAAGTAGCGAAAAGTCGTGCTTTACTACCTAGAGGCTCCCCGACATCTGATTCGAGAAGAGTCTTCCCCACTGTAAGAGGTAAGGCCCTTTGGCTGCTTCAGTTCCAACTCGCGTGGATCATAATCGCTCAGACAGCCCAACCATTTTTACAGAATTCATAGAGGCGTAAGCACAGTAAATTACATTACTCTCCTCATAGCAATGTGTCAGGCGGGTCATGCTGGATCTTCTGGTGGGTGGATGGAATGGACGAAGCGCGTTTCTGGCCGTGAGAGTGTTGTCCCGTCCTGAGATGTGTAAACAATTTCTCTCGTTCCCTGGCCTCATCAACCGATGATCGCCAAATGAATCACCCAACGTCATTTAACATCATGCGGTGTAGATCAGCACGCACGCGGGGGTGACCTTGAGAATGTATCTTGGCCAAATTAGGTGCATCACACCTGCCGAAATAGACTGCCTCGACACCACGATTGTCTATATCAGGGTTTTCTTCAGGCTTTACCCTTGTGTAACAGTGATCAAGGAAATTGTTGCACCCAGAGCGATATGGTCTTGCTCTCCAAGCCCATCCGAACCTCATCCAAATGCTCGATTGGCCATGGCAATTGTTGGACAGAAAATAATTGTTCGTAGCTGGGCCGCATTGTCCTGACAATTGCATTACTATCTCAAGAAACGAGAGGCATATATACACCTACGGTCGGCCGGAGCTCGTCAGAGCCGGACATCTTTTAGCGTCTCACTCCCCGGTCCTGCTATAACTTGTCCCGGAACACAACCGATAAGATGGAAGAATGTAATGCGGATGATTCCATAGCTCTCAGGCGTATATGAGTGTCCAGAGGATGCGGAAACCTTCGCGCTTCATTTGCTTGCCACATGGTCAAACTCATTCTACGTCCTTAGGAATTTTGCCGCCGGACCTGGTTCATAGACAGTCTTTTATTTAACATACCAATGTCCTCATTTACCCCTTTAATCCTGTTCATCTTGGGGGTTCAAACGGGCGCTTGTAGATAGAGGTTGATCGGTTACTACAAGAACGTACGTCTTTGAGAACTAACAAGAAAGCATGCCTGCCTTAAGCGGAAACGTACTTTTGTAAACTCAGCTCCACGGGCATAAACGGGCGGGGGTGGTTGGTGATGGATCCCTTTTAGTGGCTTCATCGGGCAGTCTCACTACGACTCCAGAATCAACCTTTAGAGTGCTGCCCATCTCCTTACCTCCTACCTGAAAATTGAAACGGGTTGTTTTGATCTCCTTACCTTCATCCGACCTGGATGATGGCAACGCGGCCCATATGGCAATCAAAACAAGCCAAGAAGAGTGCAGTGACAGACGATGCCAGGCCGCTTGGGTTGGTCAGGTCAATGACGTCACATACAAGGCATCGGTAGGGATGTTCGATTTATTTCGCGACAAGAAAAGGGTGAAGAGTTACAGCAGGGAGGACGCGCCATTTCCTTTCGCATATGGGAAGGGGTTTTGGGATTGGTTACGGATCGCTAATGGAGGTCGCGGGATGCCGAACTTCATGAAAGCGATGCAGTTTACCAACTCCCTCATGATGGTGTGTGTTACATGCTCGCGCTTATGCCGCGATATCTCATGACATTTTCGGGTTTTTATTATATAGACTGACTTAAGTTGCTACCCCTGGGTTGATCTGGGGCCCGATGTTATCCTGGTTGACGTTGGTGGAGGTGACGGCTCGGCAGTAGCTGGCATCCTCCCATTCGCGAGCAATATACTGAGGGCCTTTGTCCAAGATCGCCCTGGCGTCATCGAACTCGCCAAATCGTATTGGAATCATCAGAACTCGGCCCTCGTCCAGTCTGGGCGAGTTATCTTGCAAGCACACGATTTCTTCACCGAACAGCCTGTGTAAGGTGCGCACGCCTACTATCTGAAGTACATCATTCACGAGTAAGTTCTCTCAATATACCCTTTCTAATTGATGGCATATGTATAAACCTCCTTCCTTCTTAGCTGGTCCGACCAGGAAGCCATCACAATCATGAGGCACCTGAACGATGCTGTAGCAGGTCACTCTCGTTTACTCGTACAAGATATCGTCATAAGTCATGCGTGTCACGACCGCGGTGGTGTGGACAGCAATGCAATGAACGGCGCATATCCTCCCCCTTACCCCGCTCCACTTCCGGCAAATGGAGGCTTGGCGAACGAGAATCAGCTAAATGCTGGATATAGCGGTAGGTGATGGTAGCCAGCTTTGCGTTGGCTCCTAACTCAGAACCTAACTCTTTTTAGGTCATGCAACTTATGGACGGCCAGAAGAGGACGCATTTACATTTAAAATCAATAGCCGCGGAAGCTGGGTGGGAACCAGTCAAAGTGTATGATATGAGCATGAACAGCGAGGCAACGAAGATCACTGAGCTCATAGCTGCTGCCTATTCCACGGTTCTAGAAGAGAGTGTGAAGATACAGCGGGCCATAGAACTAGTAAGAAGAGATTATGGGTTATTGCATGTATGGATATATTTGGCAGTTGTGGGCTTACCGAGGTCTATTGTGAACGGACGCCAAAGAAACTGCAATCCCACTCAAACCGACGTTTTACGATCCATATGGCTGTAGCCGTCGTCGCTTCAGGTGTGTATGCCAGAGTATGTCGCGTTCGGATGCGGACTTGTTGATCCCTCTACATTCTCCTACTCACTGGGCGTCCTGATTATTTGCGTTTGGAAATCAATGTCCGTTATCCCCGTGTTTGTAGCTTTCCCCAACATCGCTTTCTCCCAAACCATTCCCTGCCTGACAATGGATCCTAAGACGGCATCCGCGAATGATATGGATCAGTGTGTTGACATGGCACTAGCATCCTTTGTAGATTGGGCTCATGATTCAGCCATCCGTTCCTCGTGAGTACCACCTCATACGATCGCAATACGTGGTCTCAAAGAAATCCCCTCACAACGGAGACAATAGCCCAAACGAAAGAAAGCAGATGCTAAAAAAGTTCAAGTTCTTACGACTCGTGTACAAAATCTTCGGCCAACGTATCCAACGCCATATCGCAGAAACGAGCCGGCGATTTAACTTCCAGGCTCCTATCCATCGTCTTCCCGATGAGCTCCTTGTTAAGATCTTCGCCCTCACCATCGTCACGGACAGCCTCGGCGGACCTCGTCTGCCCCAAATTGTTCGGCTTGGACTTGCCTCGAAGAACTGGCACACAATCGTCTATGAGACCCCATCGTTATGGGCACAAATTAGCTCCCGCTACTCCGATAGAGAAAATAAGGTCGCGATATTAAGATCAAAAGAGCACCCGCTCCGGGTGCATTACGATTTACACGACTACATGACGCTGGGCGATACGAACGAGGCAAAGTTCGTCACCTCTGCGAGTCGGGAGGCGCATCGGTGGCAATCTGCGGAATTCGATCTGCGTTCGGCAAGGAAGCTGGTCCGGCTCCGCAGCACTCTCCCCTTCTCAGTACCCTGATTGGAGAAGTTGAAGATTGATGGTCATAAGCTTGTGGGGCGGAAGTCAATGGAAGATAAGCTTGATATGTTTGGTGGAGGAGTGCATCGACTTCGACACATCGAACTTATTGACGCCCCTATGTCCTGGGACTCCCAACTCTTTTCCCAACTGGAAACACTCAAGATCTCGGGGTTGAAAGTTTGGTCAGGTCTGACTACAACCGATATCACGAATATCTTGGGCCGATGCCCCCAACTCTCCACATTCGAACTCTTATATCCCGCGGGGAATGTTCTTGCCACACATTCTGGGGCTGAAGAAGTCCATCTTCCCCTCCTTACCTCCTTCAAACTCAACCTTTACGATTCCAAGGCATTCCGCCAGATCATATCCTCTTTGCGCATTCCAGCATGCATAACGATCGACCTAAAGTGCCAGACCTCAAAAGCCAACATCTTTCAAGAAACTAATCCCTTTACGGCTGTGTTGTTATCAACAATTTGGCGCCTTCCGCAGATCAAGCTGAAGCTATCGGGGTCCGTATTCAGCTTGACTGGCTGGGTCGAGAGAGACAACTTGGTTTCCATCTACTTATTCCACGATTCGCCATAGAGGGATCTCGCTGGGTTCATTGAATACAATTCCGGATCATCCCTGCGGCCGCGGATCCATGCAGATGTCTGGTGTGATGATCCACTACCATTCGTTCTACTCGAGGACCTCGTACGCAAGATGCCGTCGATCACAAATCTGACGCTAATAGGAAATTCGGATCGGTATATTGCCCTACTTTCACATCCGACGCTCAACAACGGCAAATACGAATGGGTCTTACCGAAGCTTAGGAAACTCTGGCTTGAGGATTGTCCCGACAACAGCCTACAACTCTTAGCTGACCTCTCAAGAAAACGTCAGGAAGGGGCCGATATGGATGCAGGGAATGTAGTTCGGTCGCTGATGAGATTGAATATTTGTGTCGAGATGACGGAACATGGAGGGGCAAGGGCGGGACCATTCTACGCGGCCTTGAAACAACTGAAGGGAGCGGATTGGGATGGGACATGGTAAACTAGTAATGTATTCGAAGACGCTAATAAGTCAAGACCAGGAGAAGCGTTCGTCAGGGCGGCAAACATTGAAACATTGGGGCGTTTTAAAAGTGGTTGTTCAAGTTAGCTAGAGCACTTGGAGCATGTTGCTCCTTCACTCTCGCTTAAACGATATCATTTCATGCTACTCGTCTCAACACATTGCAACCAAGTGGGATAAGTATATACCGGGATATGCCGACACTTCCGGATGACTAGATGCCGGCCCATCGCCCCCACCAATCAGCAACCTGCTAAGACATCCAATGCAGAGCCGGTCCATCGTGGGGTCACATTATCCTCTACGCTCGAGCCTCTAAATTTTGCATTCCTGTCCCTCGGTGCATCGGTGGATGTATTATGGTGAATATCATTATATATAACAATCGAGAGCGTCCTCTACCCTTCAAGTCGTCGCATCCCAATGTCGGCACAGCAGCTCATCTCCATCCTGCAAGCATCCTTATCTGATCTTTCCAACTCCCTTTCCTCCAACTCGCCTGCTGACGTTACCAAAACATTCGCAACCGTCCAAGCAACCTACGGAGCCCTTGAATCCGCGATCCTGCCACCTGATGTTCATTTATACCGAACGTCCATGCTGTTCCAGATTTCCGTGGCCCTTGGAGTTGTCGTGGATGTCGGACTGCCGGAGATAGTGTCGGCTGCCGCTGCAACTGGCGGCCAAAAGGACGCAGCGATCTCATCGAAGGCGTTGGAAAAGCAGACGGGCGTACCTTGGGACAAGATCTCGGAACTGTTACGGATCCTCTGCGGACGCGGGATCTTTCAAGAGGTCCGACCGGACGTCTGGGCCCACACCCGTCACTCGCGCGCACTCGACTCGGGCTTGTCGTACGAAGTAATCACCTAGAACCCCTTGGAGCGTTTCAACATGGGGGGATCAACGATACCCGCCTGGGTCAACCTCGTCAACGACCTCATTTACAAGGCGTCAGTGGGGATGCTCGACCTATTTAGAGACAAACAGCGTGTGAAGAGTTATAACGGATCGGACTCACCATTCAGTTTGGCGTTTGGGACAGAGAAGGCGTGGTGGGATTGGATTCAAGTTGTTGATGGAGGAAGACGAGTGCCGAATTTCATGAAAGCTATGGACCTTACGAACTCTCTGATCATGGTGAATTTGTTGACATCTGAATGCGTTCAAATCCTCACAAAATATTTTCCCGCCTCCAGACGGACTTCAGCATCTACCCATGGGCTGACCTAGGCCCAGACGCCGTTATAGTCGATGTCGGCGCTGGTAATGGATCAGCTGTGGCTAGCATTCTTCCCAATGCCAGTAATATATCAAAGGCTGTTGTCCAAGATCTCGCTCCTGTCATCGAATCCGCGAAGGTGTACTAGGCCAGTCAACAGGATCCGATTCTAGTGGAGTCCGGGAAGGTTGTACTTCAAGCGCACGACTTCTTCACTGAACAACCTGTAAAAGGGGCGCACGCGTACTTCTTAAAGACCATTATGCACGAGTGAGTGAGCGAAAAACCCCGTTCATTTTATCTTGTCGGAATAAGAGTTGTTTCTCTTACCCTTGCACATCCTTCATCAGCTGGTCCGACGACAAATGCGTTGATATCTTGACACTCCTTCATAAAGCTGCCGCAGATCACTCGCGGTTACTAATCATGGAGATCATTGTCAATCATGCATGCCATGATCTTGGTGATGAGGACCAGGGCGCAGTTGAAGGTGCATACCCTCCCGCACACCCTGCTCCCCTCCCGGCAAATGGAGGACTGGCAAGGGAAGATCAGCTTGCAATGAGCATGTGTGTGAGTGGCGTCGCTACGCATTACCAATGTTCAAGATCAGACATGAATGACAGTTTTTTTTTTTGACAGGTCATGCAAGCAGCCAACGGTCAAGAGAGAACGTTCCTGCATTTAAAGACGATTGTTGCTCAGGCGGGATGGAAACCCGTGAAGGTATACGGTGGGGGCCTGGATGGGACGGCTAGGAAAATCATCGAGTTCACAAAGGGTTAGACCTGATAGCAAACCGCCACAAGGAAATTGGATAGTGTCAGCAATAAATGGAATACTGAAAGTTCGTTGAAAAGTGAATTGGGCTCGGCACCAAGTCTCTGCTTGTAGGATATATTAAAAGAGAATAGAGAGGAAGGAAGAGTAAGCAAATTTTCTAGATTTTGCGGTGGGGTTTCGGAGATATGACGGCTCTTCCGCAACCACTTTCCTTCTGTACCCAGACGTTCGTCTAATTCTATCGTAGCGGCGGCAAGCGCCAGTCCCCAATTCTACTATCCTGACTTTCTCAGGCTCGCCTACGGCTCGCCCTCGTGATTTGATAGTAGGTGTAAAATTGTCTTTTGGTTAGTAATTTTAGTTTGCCCACCGGATATTGTAAGCTCGTGATGAGGCCATCACCCCAACAAATACCTTCTGTATTACTTTATTCTCGCCAAGGAGAGTTAACAAACTCTATGGACAACTAGCAGAATAAGGCTGGTAGGGCTGCGCGAGCACGGCAGAGCCCGCTACCTCGTGCAACACGAGTCCTTGATTAGAAGTTTGATATTCTAGGACTCGGGCTCGCCTACGGCTCGCCCTCGCAAATCCCTAGTTAAACAAATAGCTGTAGTACCGAAGTCCGTGATTATTCAACACAAATCTCTTGTACATATAACGTTCTATTCATAGCTCAAGGATCTGAAAGTACCGCTATTGAGTACAGCCAAGTAATCATGAGATTGAATATCCTTGACCAACTTGATGGGGGCAACATGGCCTCCTCCAGCTCGCGCATATAGCAACGTGATTTACATGAAGACGCCGCGATTCTTTCACACAGAAACGGGATCTCAAAAGTCTACTGTTTTCGGAACTGGAGCGAAAATCGACTGGTGCACCGACAAAGACCCACTACTAAGGTAGCGGGAATTCTGGCCCTCGGCTCTTGTCTCCGACTTAACGGTCTCATCAAGCTGATTTGTGCAGCGGACTTTGCAGGACACACAACAAGTCACCCTAAGCAGAATGTAGTAAAGCTTCATTGAGTGTCATGCAGCATATAATTGTCACTGGATAACTTATCAATAATGAGAGCCAACCTTGCCATTTTGATTCACTTTCCAGGAGGTGTAACTATTTGCAACTGGGAATATATACAGGCTGGCAAAATAATCGAGAGCGTAGCTCCCACAACACCTCTCAAGCTCCACAGACAATATATTTGTGAGATCCATTCGAAAACACTGTGTTAAAACAAGGACCTTTGGGTGATTGACCTAATTTTGCGGGTCACAGGAAACCGGGTTTAACGGACGTTTCGACCGCTGACACTACGGTCTGACAAAACCCTCTCTACTACGTAGAATCGGGGACGCCATTTCTTCACATAACGGCCATCTGACTTGCTTTCTCTTATATCCCTACAACCGCATTGTCCCCTCAGCTGCCAAAGTTTCCACAGTCATCACTTTTTGGCCAGAACCTTCCCTCTCAAACCCATTCTCTACCCCTCGCCAAAGACCCGAGCGTTTCAAAGACGTAGATTGGGATATTGATCAAGCTTTGGTAAGCCGGATGGATGGGGGTCATAATCAAGTGATGGGTTCCTTGTGAATACCGAAGCACGGGATTGGTAATAACGGTCGGTTTGATTTAATACTTCGCAAGATCACGACGATCTGGATGGAAAGTAGTGTGTGCAACGGGAGTTTGATCTCGCAACTGTCATGCGCAGCACTTAACAAAATCAATGACGTAACCTAACGTCATAACCCTCTCTGATTGATCGTCTTCCCAACGAGCTCATTGTCGAGTCTTCACTATCGGAGTCGAAAGATGGGATCTCGTACAGCTTGGACTTGTCATGAAGCATTGGAACAGAATCGTCTTCGAGACGCCGTCATTGTGGGCGCAAATCAGCACCGCCCATTCAGATCAACAGAACGCGGTTGCTAAACTCTTTAAAAAATCCGCTTTTGGTGGCTTACGAGGACTACAGCCCTTAGAGTGGGGATGTCTTCATCGATGTCGCGAGTTGGTGGGAATCGGCGAGATTTCTTATAGTTTCTGACGACACACTAAAACTCCTCCACGACTTTATCCCCTTATCAGCACCGCTGTTGGAAACGCTAAGGATTGATTGTAGTGATCTTAATGACGGGCTGTCCGTGGAAAATGGGATCGACATGTTCAGCGGAGGCACAGATCGCCTTCGGGACGTCGATCTTTATCACGTCCCTATTCCCTGGAGCTCCCGACCCTTATCTGGACTGGAGAAAATCAGGATCACTGGGATAAACATGTCTCCCGGTCCCTCTTCCAGCGAAATCACGGATGTTCTACGCCGATGCCCCAAGCTCCGCGACTTTGAACTCGCTTACCACATCGAAGAGGTCCCTGCCCTAGTCGCTACACCTTCAGAGGGGGAGTTAGCCCATCTCCCATTTCTTACTTCTTTCAAACTCGACCTCGATAATGCCAAAACATTCAATGGGATCATCTTGTCCGTACGCATCCCAACATGCGCAGAGTTCGAGTTAATGTGCTTACAGCCAATAAGCAATATCTTTTCAAACGAGACAAGTCACCTCACGACAGTGTTGGTATCAGCAATTCAGCACGTTTCGCAAATGTCACTGCGACTTTCGTCATCCAGCCTCTGGCTACGCGGGTGGCACAAGCTAACCAACGAGGACATTAATATCAACCTAGACCACCATTCGCCATGGGAGGGCCTCGCTCGCTTAATGAATGCACCAGCACAACAGTAACATGGTCACCAATACGCGCTGATATCCAGTCCGATGAACGCCCCCCGTTTCTTTCTGTCGCGGATCTCCTCTGCAGAATGCCGTCGATCATGACGCTAGAGTCGACAGGCAATCCAGACCAGTACATCTCACAACTAGCATCTCCAACACCAGCAACGGCACATATGAATGGGTCTTGCCGAACCTCAAAGAACTCTCGCTCAACGCTTGCTCTGAAAACAGTCCGCAACTCTTGATAGACCTTGCAGAAAAGCATCCGAAAGAGGCAGATATAGGTCAAGGAAATGAATTGTCTATCAACAAAGTCGGAGAAGATCCATGTTAAACAGACGACATGGGGTCGGATCGCGTGTGTAGGACTGTTCTGCACAGCTTTGCGGGAGCAGAAGGGAGTCGATTGGGATGGGAGCATGATAAGTCAATAATCCCAGAATCGAATACAGCCGATTCGACCAGAAGATCGGGTGATGTTTTTCAACTTCGCGAATCCGGGGGCATATCGATAAAAATTCGATGCGTAGATAATCGATTCGTTTAGCTTGTTCTACCGGTGAAGATGGACAGGCGCCCCAGCGGACGTTTAGTGCCTTGGTTGTTGGGCAAATCCAATCCCGTCCCGGCCGTGCATTGCCACACTGGGTAGCACACTTTGAATGGACATCTGGATGGTGCTAATAGCACCCCATTCGCCGCCATTGGTATCATGGCGCCGCCTTACAGGTTACTGTGAACGACCGAGCTCCACCTGAGACTCCAGACATCTTCGACGCCGTTACTCAGCACGGTGTGTATATCCCGAACCGAACTGGAATGAGGCTGCAACTTGATCTTTCATCTTGTGTTGGATGGAAGCGACGCAGTACAACTCGACAATCATCGCAGTAGCCTCCGCATCCACTCATCTCTCACAGTTCTTTGAAAACCCGTGTAGCCCACATGCAGCATCGCTACCCTTCATTGTGGCAGGAGAGCCTCCTTGAGAAGTTCGTTCGGTGCATACTCTGAGGTCATTGCTTCTCGCATTCGTCTACTGATCCTCAAACCCCAATGTCGAATTCTGCCCTGTTAGGACCATGTTACTTTAGAGAGGGGAAGTTGGGCGCAGGTCACATCTGAACATATCGTCCTAATTAGAGAGCGTGCAGTCTTCCTGTCACAATTGGAGGTTTGCCATCTGGATCGCGCATTTGAGATGAAATCAAATTTGTGGAATTCATCATTTTTCGTGAGCGGAAAATGTAGCCCCTTTTCCAAGGTTCGTTGCAGCGCTGCATAGACCGCAGTTATCGCATACAGTACTGAAGAAGCAGCCTGAGCTCGATAGTTGTTATTGAGTAGCAATTGAATACCGGTGAGACACATCTGACCCTCCGGGAAGGTGAGAAGCACAAAATTACTCCATGTGCGGTGGTACCGAATCGCAGTCCCCGTTCGAATAATCTCCCGAGCCCCATGTGTCGATCAGCACGCTGCTGAGCGCGATCCCCGCTCGCTCGCCTTGTACACTTTGGAAACTCACAGATCTTTACTCTTTCTCTTGTACTACTCATGGCGAACCCGCCTGTTGCAAAAGCACGGAGGGTGTCTTACATTGTTCCTCCGCCGATATCACGGCCGAAGCGTTTGCTACTCCCTTCACTGGATGCTCCACGACACGGCAAGACTACTCCATTATTGATAGAAGCGTCAGAAGATGGCGCTATTGCGACTACGCCAGACGTAAATGCTTCCAATGCTGCTTCTTACTTTGGCCAATCATCAAAGACGCCACAACACCGGCTTGGCGTTACTGCACTAGCGCTCGATACCACAACGCAGCTCGCGGAACGATCTAATCCGGAGGGAATTTTATACTCTGGTGGTCGAGATGGGTTAATCATCGCCTGGGAGCAGAGAACACCGATGCGAAGAAGAACGTACCCATACGGTTGCGATGAGAGGACGGGGAAGGCCACGGGCAGATGGGAGGTTATGACGGGCTGGGATGATGGTTATGACTCGGATGAAGAAGAGGACGATCCAGATGAGTGGATAGATGGGACGCCAAAGCAGGTGCAGGATACCATCGCATTCGAAAATCGATGGGAGCCAGACTACGACAACCTACCAGAGAGTCGGGTGCGTTTCGGGTCTGGTTTTGACGGCAACTTATGCTAATCCACTTTCGAATAGCCAGCGAAATTTCGACAATGCGTACAATCCCATACTGACTGGATCAATGATATCGTGTTATGTAACTTTAACCGCACTGGTAAGTGCCATATGTGTGTCGTGGAGCATTCAAGCCCACTTACTCCTCAGGTCGATAGTCGTTTCTGCATCAAATGATGGTACCATCAAGGCGTGGAACCCTCACGCCATCCTCGCATTAGACCGTACACCAAGCGTGATTGGTGACCATATGGATTACGTTCGATGTGTCGCCTATGCACAGAAGCGAAATTGGGTAGCTTCCGGCTCGTTCGATCAGACCATCAAGTTGTGGGACCTGCAGGAGCCTCACATGGATCCACTAACGACGCTCTCACTACCTGACGCGACTGCTTCGACCAAGGCCAGTGTTTACGCTCTCGCCACGCACCCGGAAGGACACTCTGTGGCTGCTGGAAGTCCAGAACGAGTGGTCAGGGTATGGGATCCCAGGAGTGGAAAGCGGACGATGAAATTGGTTGGACATACGGACAACATCCGCTCATTAATCTTGTCGGAAGATGGAAAATATGTGAGGATAGTTTGATTTGTTCTAATGCCGCTATCATATAAAGGTTCTAATTTACTTTGGTGACTCATTAGCTTTTGAGTGGATCCTCAGATGCCTCGATCAAATTGTGGAGTTTGACCGCACAAAAGTGTCTTCACACATTCAACCATCATCTCGACAGGTATGCAATTTCTGCGCCTCATTTCGTTCAGCGGCTAAAGAAAGTAAGGATAGCGTTTGGACTCTTTTCTCCAATCATCCAACTTTAGACATCTTCTACTCCGGAGACCGTTCGGGCCTCGTCTGTAAGGTCGATGTTGAAGGCTGCAACGATCTCTCCGAAGGTGAATGCGTGGTGATATGCAAGGATGCCCCAGATCCAGAAGAAGTCCGAGCACCAGAAGGCGTTAACAAAATCGTCGCTATGGACGACTTGGATGTGTGGACGGCGACAGGGTCATCAACCGTCAAAAGATGGGCTCAGCCCGTCAGGAGAGCACTGCGGAGAAAGGATCAGGACGAACAAAGGCCGGAGAGTCCCCCGCCAATCCAGAGTCTTTTGGAGCGTTTCTCGTCTGCAAATTCATCGCCAGTTCTCTCAAGGAACGGTCGAAGGGAAGACACGATTGTCACAGGTGACCGGGCTCAGAGGGCGGAATCTCCACCGTTGGCGGGGATCCGACCGGGTCCTTATCAGTCACACCCGCGTTACTCAACACAGTCGACAGCGTCGGGGGTTGGAACAATCCACAATGTGATATCACCACCGACATTACATGGTTTACCTTACGAATCACTTATCAAGTTGGCAGCACCTCAGGATATGTATCCTCGTGGGGCATTGCCTAAGATGAAAGATGCAGAGATCGCAACGCTCTACTCAGCCGCGTCCATCCGATCTGTACCTGCATTAACTCGCACTCTGGACCGGCAGTCTTCACCGACGTTCCTTTCAAACATACGTACGAATGTGGCTGAGATCACATCTTCTCCGCCAAGTATTACAAGCCCTCAAACCGTGACTTCTCCGGATGGTCTACCCATGATTGATGCTGCTCGGGACGCGTATGAAGAGCGAGAACTGGCAGCGGATGCTGTCCCTCTTCATGCACAACCAAATGATATTATTCAGGGTACCCATGGCCTCATCCGAGCCGTACTCCTGAATAGTCGGCTGCATGCCTTGACGGTGGATACTGCTGGAGAGGTTGCCGTCTGGGATCTCGTACAAGGTCTTTGCCTCGGTGTCTATTCGAGCGAGGACGTCGGCAACGCTTCCAACACAGGGAGTACGGTATCGGGACAGAGCGGTACCGAGAGGAGCCCCCGAGAAGCGTTGGAGACCGTGACGGAACGGATCGAGGGCGAAGCTATGGTCGCGGCTTGGGCTACAGTGGATACGAAGATTGGCCATTTGACGGTGCACCTCGTGGAAGGAAGATGCTTTGACGCAGAAGTATATCCAGATGAGTTAGACTTTTTGGATGCGCAGGCTTTCCCCGAAGAGCACAAGAGTGAGTTGGCGAGATGTAGAAAGGCTGCACGATATGCTGACCTACTTTGTATTAGTCAACGTTGGGAAATGGGTCTTGTCAAATCTGTTTGCAGGTTAGATGCATCTCCCTCATTAATGGGAAGTTATCACTGATATCTATCAACAGAATTCGTTAAGGGAGAAATGCGGTTGATGGTGCAGCAAGCGAACGCGCTACAAGCCGATCCTAAGCCTAGAGATCTATCTTCACCGCCTGGAGGGATAGTTCGTGGATCGGCTCCAGCGCATATCAATCTGGCGCCAACAGAAGGCCGCCGACTTCGCTCGGCATCAGACCTCTCGACAGCCATGCGCACTCCTGGTGCCCGCGCGACTGGGACTGCTGCCCTAACGCCTGCAGTACTTGCGGATCCGCCAGTTGTATCCGTCCCATCCGGCCGCGCGACACCAGTTGGCGCAGGTTCTAGCACCCCAGGTCTAAATTCTTCGCACAAGGTAGCCTTTGCTAAGGAACAAACATTAGCACCTATTCCAGCATCTCCTCCTGCGAATACGCCTGGCACTAGTATTGCTGCTAAAACTCCCGGTACCGTGACCAAGGAAGGGTCGGACTACTTTGGTGGGAAAAGTCGAACAAGATCTGGTAGCGTTGCAACAGAGGTTCCAGACGAGGTGCCAGGCGGGGGCGGCTTCATGGGTCGATTGCGACAGTTTGGTAAAAATCCAAAGAAGCACGGAGCAGATGTGACAGCCCTTCCGATCGTGGAGGGTAAAGACGTTGTTCCTTCAGAGGCAGTCGAAGCCAACGCTTCCCTTCGCATGGTAAGCAGCATGAGATCTTCGATCCATGCCATGGCTGATCGTGAAATCGTTTAGCGACATCTGAAAGCCCTCAATGAGATCCTCTCACAACAACTCACTCCAACGCCAGGGTTCGAAGCTCCGCGTTTGAACCTACCATCTGACACCGCTGTTATGATCTCAGAGGAGACGGCGGATGCTAGCGGTTGGATGGGAGTATATACATCTCCCGTTTCGATGACCCAGGATGACCTAGAGGCTCTAGAGATGGCCGCACCCATCTGGCTGTTGGAGTTGCTTCTTCTCAATAAGTCACCTGTAGCGACACTCGTCAAAGTCTCCTTCATCGTCATCGCATGGCACAGAAAGAATGAACCGATCGCTGAGTACGTTTATCCGATAATGTACCGTGCTTCAACTGACCTACTGCGGTTACAGATCCTCCCGATTGACCGCGGGGCGCACACTGCGGGTTCGGAAAGTCCTCCAATATGTACGTCTTCTTCCTTCAACCAATGCAATGGATCCTTATACTTTGTCATTCGCAGGTCCGGGACAAGTTTGAGCCGCTTGATGTCAAGGCTGCGAAGGCGAAGGCATCGCCCAGACATTCCGCTTCTGCGCCTTCCTCTGCGCCTAAGGTGGACGAGGTGCCTAGTAATGCAAGCAAACCACCCGAAGACCCAATTCCGGAGGAAGAGACTGAGATTCTCGCCCGGCCTGAGGATGTCTATGAGCTAATTTGTAACGACACCGTATTGCCCATGACCATGACCATTGGGGCCATAAGGTGGGTATCATTCTTCTTCTCATGGACCGCCAAGCAATGTGTCTGACTTGCGCCATCTTAGGCATTACGTTTGGCGACAGGGAGGGGACCTGACGATGTATTATCGGCGTAAGAATATAGTTAAAGAACAATGAGATATCTCTGGGTGACCATGAGGAGCATCATTCTGATTGTAGAAGTGTGACCAATGGGACAAGCGAGTTAGGCGGTCCGATATGTGCCGTGGTTTATCCGGCAACCAAGCTCACTAGACCACATTTTCATTTCGATTATTCCGCTGGTTTCCTTCTGCAGCTCTATCTGCGGTGACATAGGACCATCGTACTGAAGTATTGTTCCTACTAACACTAACTAGAATGAGCAGGCCCAACGGAGTTTTGGTTGTCTCCCTGTCGATGTTCGATTATCAACCAACCATCAGCAATCTCAATCGGATGTCTTTGGCGACCTCGGACTCTTTATATCACATAAACTTTACGTATGAGACAGGCTCTAGCAGCTGTATGATCTCAGGGAGATGTCTTTCTAATCCACGTGAGACCAGAGCCGGGAACTCAAAGTGGGTTGGGATTCTAAATCCAGACGAGTAAAGTCCGAGTAATCCCCAACAACAGAGTACCATGGCGCTATGAATATGATGCTTGAGAATGACCCACTTCGGCTGGAGGTACCGTGGTTTCCCCGGGCAGCGCCGCCTACAACTTCTACCAGCCTGGACACGGCCTTGCACTTCTTCTGGCCATTGGTATTTTTCCATTTCCATTTAGATTCAAGGTTGGGCCGTGGATTATGTGCCTAGCGCTACTGGGTCTTCTACCGACGAACTTGTGGGGCTATCCCGTGCCGTGGTTTTGTCACATATAAGACAGCTGGTCAATTTGTACAGTGTAGACCCTCCGTCCTTGCTTCGCATCGCCATGCTTTTCAATAACGTTCTAGTAGCTTGCGTGCTCTCCCTTGCTCCCGCCGCCCTCTCTGCGGCTTTGAAGGGTAGATCGGTGCCGAAGGGCTTTGTGACGACCTCTGGAACGAGCTTCGTGCTCGACGGAAAACATTATGTGAGTTGTGTTTTGCTACTCTCCTTCTCGTTACTCATCGCAGTTGTTCTGACTCTTTCCTTTATTTAATGCTTTAGGACTTCCTGGGAGCGAATTCATACGTTAGTTCGATCTTACCTGTCGCATCTCATCAGGTCCACTGGCCGCTAACCATCCGATAATTTATCATCTTTATAGTGGATTCCTTTGCTCTCGACAACCGAGGACGTTGATAAGACGTTCGCAGGGATGCAGAGCCAGGGCGTAAAGGTCCTCCGAACATGGGGCTTCAACGCAATCAACACAACAGAGCTAGCAAGTGCCAAGGCTACGAACCTCACTTACTATCAAGTGCGTATTCCTATGGATTCCTCGTATATCTCGCTAATCAACCTATTTTTGGGATAGGTGTGGTCAACGGACGGAACGTATACCATCAATTACGGACCACAGGGATTGGAACGACTCGACTATGTGGTCGCAACGGCCGGAAAGTATGGGATCAAGTTGATCATCAATTTCACCAATAATTGGATTGGCTACGGTGGTATCGAGTTAGTTGGCACCTAATCAATCCTTCAACGGGACGCGACTGACGTGTACATCCTTTTTTCATGACAGTTTGTACCTTGAAAACATCTTGGGCTCCTCTGCAACCCAGGATCTCTTCTACACGAACAAAAGTGAGCTCTCGCTACCTCCGCTTTGTCATTACTCGCACTAACACATTGACTTCCGTTGCAGAGGTCCAGGCGTCGTTCTGTGAGCACTACGGCATCATTAGCGCATACTAAATATTTCATGCTTATACCTCACTCCCTGGTTGTAGACGCCTACATCAAACTCATTGTCGACCGCTACAAGAGCTCTCCCAACGTATTTGTAAGCTCTTCATCTTGGCCCTTTTGGTACATGTCAACTTGACGTCTGACATGGCATTAATCAGGCCTGGGAAGTTGCGAACGAACTCCGATGCTTGGGTCAGCTGCCAGCTGGTCCAGCATGCGTTCCAGGAAGTAATACGCTATACAATTACTACAAGAGCACGTCGAATTACATTCGCAGCCTGTGAGCGTCTATGAGATGTGTCCACGGTCTACTTGCCGATCTGATAGCCTTTCACGCAAAATAGCGACCCATACCATCTGATCACGACTGGTGGTGAGGGACATTTCAACTGGGCCAACCCACCCTATTATTGGTATAACGGCGCCTACGTCTCGGATTACAACTACAACGGTCAAGGTAGGTGATTTTTGTGGGCGATACGCCTGGTCATTGGATCTGATACCCGTTCCACACTACTTTAGCTGGCGAGGATTTCGATAAGGATTTGACCCTGCCCAACATTGACTTTGCTACCTACGTAAGGAGTACCAGTCCAACTTTTGTGATCGGGCGGTGCTGATACCGCATGGTGATCCATGGTATTTGTTCTCAGCACATGTACCCAGCGACCTGGTACCCAGAGCTGGTATGTGTGCCACGCTGGAGGAGCAGTGCCTATGGGATCCTGACCATTCCTTTTCAAGGACTTTCCTGGCTCCAACTGGACCGTTCAGGAGTGGGGATTGACTTGGATCCAACAGCATGCTGATGGTATGCACACGCGGACAATCGTCCATGCGGTGAACTAGCTGACCTTGGTATGATATCACCATTTATTAGCCGCCAAGAAAGCCAGTGAGTGGACTTGATTAGCTATCTGTGCAGCAATAGAAACTCATTGTTTTGTTTGCCTACGCCCATAAACAGACAAGCCTCTCGTGCTAGAAGAGTTCGGTATTACTGGTGTTCAGAATCAAACTGCGATCTACCCTGCATGGGCGGCTAAGGCCATATCAACGAAACACGCGGGTTTCATGCCGTGGCAGTTCGGTCAGCTTGGCTTGACCGAGAATGGTGGAAACAAGATCTTCAAATATGCGGATGCGCTAATCAACGGCGTAAGTTCCCACTCTCCGAGACCCTTGCTATTACTAAATTTCTCTTGGCGTTGATTTGTCACACACAGGCATCTCCAAATGACGGTGAGCGCTGAGATGTCAATTGTAGCACCGCATGTCATCTGATTCGACCCGGCGTTTCATTTTAATAGGCTTGGCGATCTTTTCAAATGAGACGTCCGTGTGGAACCTCCTGAAGAGTGTTGCCAAGCAAGAGAATGCACTGCGTATCTAATTTAGGCTGCGGAGCCAAGGTAGCCTATAAGCACAAAGTAGACTAGCTTGTTCCCTCTTTAACTCATTTCAATGCCAAGATCAATGTGTCCATGTGCTCAATGCTGTGTGCGCAGACCGAGGCAGAGTTGAACACGGGGACTATGAGAAGGCCGTATTGGCGCCCTTGAGTCAACGTTGTCGGTGTAAGGCCCGAACACCTTTTGCTCGGATGGCGCAATACAAACGACGTTCTGCAACCCGCATGCCCACTACCCTTGCTGAGTTTATTCGCAATAAATACGCCATAGAACGCATTTTATGGGCCAAACTTCTCCAGCCTAGATAACCCCACTCTATCTAATCGATATATTCTGGTCAATCAAGTGATTCTCTTGCACATCCCTTCAACGCCAACGAAACCCACCAGACCACCTTCAGAATGAGCACTCATGACTTTTACAAGTGAGTCAATGGCGACTAAGGCATTTGATTGCCCATTTCGTGGCCTGATGTTGTTGTCGTTACAGGGAGCCCGAGTTCGATACCCTTCAACTCCATGCTGGCCAAGTGCCTGATCCAACCACGAATGCTCGGGCTGTCCCCATATATTCCACCACGAGCTTCGTCTTCAACGACTCTGAGGTGCCATTGCATGCCCACCATTCCACTGTCAGTCCTAATGAAGTTATTATCGACGCTTATAGCACGCCGCCGACCTGTTCGGTCTGAGGGCCTTCGGAAATATATACTCGAGGTGAGACACTCAATTTTATTACGTTTGACAGAACGTCTATTGTCGTTTATGATATTCATTGTCGATTACGCACCTAGGATCGGAAATCCCACTGTCGTTAGCGCTCACATGCACCTCTGTCACAATCGACTCCCCTCACAAAGTCGCTTTCATGATTCTAGGATGTCTTCGAGAAACGTGTTGCTGCCCTTGAGCGTGGTGCAGCTGCCGTTGCCACGTCCAGCGGACAGTAAGTCTACTTTCAAGTGATCGAGATCCCTGTGGCGTCTCGCGTCTGATTTACCCTGTGTAGAGCCGCGCAGTTTATGGCTGTCGCGACGATTGCTGGCACCGGTGACAATATCGTCAGCACGTAAGTTCTTCGCCTTCATCTGCAGCGTTCCACCAACAGCCTCATTAATGCATACATTATCACAGTTCCTATCTATATGGAGGCGTAAGTTGCGATCATAATGCTGTGATATTAGATGAGCACTTATGCATGCCTCCATCCACGTAGACCTACAACCAGTTCAAAGGCAACAATTTCATTTGATGAAAGAGCATGAGCTCAAAGCTAACTCAAACCTTGTAGTTCTCTTCAAGAAGTTTGGCATCGAGGTCAAGTTTGTCAGCGGTGACGATCCCGAAGAGTTTGCGAAAGCAATCGATGAGAAAACCAAGGTACGTTCGCGTTATGAGACTCGAGTCAGTGGTTTTTCTTGTCATTAAAAGAATGGGATCAAATGCAGGCACTCTACGTGGAAAGTATTGGAAATCCGAGGTACAACGTGGCGAATATACCGGAAATCGCTGAGGCACGTATGCGCACCATGGGACAATGCTCTTTGAAGCCCCACCTGATCTTTCGATTTGGCCTGTATCTATCCAACGCGACAGGTCGCGCACAAAGCCGGGATTCCTTTGATTGTTGACAACACATTCGGCGCAGGAGGTTACCTCATCCGTCCCATCGAGCATGGAGCAGACATTGTTGGTAAGTCATCTGTTTACCTCCGTTTTGCCCTGACCCTCGGTCTCATTTATTCAAACCTCTCGATAATAGTTCATAGCGCTACGAAATGGATTGGTGGACATGGTACGACCATCGGTGGAGTCGTTGTCGACAGCGGGAAGTTCGATTGGACGAAGTCAGGCAGGTTCCCAGGATTCACGGAGCCAAGCGAGGGTTATCACGGTAAGCCTTTCAGCGTTAAATCCCCAATAGATAACATTCTGCGTCTTCGATTATAATTTTCCTGATGTTCCTTCTGGTAGGCATGAAGTTTAGCGAGTCATTCGGCCCCATCGCATACATCATCAAGCTACGCGTCGAGATCCTCCGGGACCTTGGCCCTGCTCTCAACCCTTTCGCGGCATTCATGCTGATCCAGGGCCTCGAGACGCTCTCGTTGAGGGTCCAAAGGCACTGTGATAATGCACTGAGATTGGCACAGTACGTCTGTCTCTCACTGCTTTCCCCACTTCGTTCACAATCGACATGCTAACAAACGCGACCACTCAGATGGTTAGAGAAACATCCGAAGGTCGCATGGGTGTCGTACCCAGGTCTCGAATCCCACATGTCCCATAATCTCGCCAAGCGCCTCCTGAGGGCCAACTCATTCGGTGGTGTGCTGAGCTTTGGGGTCAAGGCTGAAGACCCCAAGGTCGGGAGTCAAGTCGTCGATAAGCTGAAGCTCGCCTCAAACTTAGCCAATGTCGGTGCGTCCATCGCTCCCCTTCATTTGAAGCCTCCTGGGTGCGGTGTCTCATATCACATACATATCCATGTGAATAGGCGATGCAAAGACGCTAGTCATTCACCCGGCAACGACGACGCACCAGCAGCTCACTAGCGAAGAGCAGATCGCTTCGGGCGTATCGCCAGACCTAATCCGAGTACGTTTCAATCATGTATCTGCCGCGGTGATAAGCACGTTCAATACTGACATGACCACTGAATGTTCGTGCAGGTCTCTGTCGGTATCGAGGACATTTCGGATATCATTGCCGACTTCGACCATGCTTTGGAGCTGGCAATCCCGGACGGGGTCAAGGCTGCCCCAGGTCAGCTCTCTAATAAAGCGGAGGCGGTGCCGACGCAATTGCCAGCTCAGTGATTTGCATGTACTCATGTTTTTCTCCCTCACTTTCGCCCTTTTTCTACTATGAATATAAATAGTAGGCCGAATTGTACCCGTTTTCAAATGGTACAGAGCGCTGTGGGAGTTCTGGAGCCTCTACCTGCGTCAATTATTGGGTTTGGGGATCGACTCGGACTCTTCAAAATGATATCTGTGAACGTTCGCTCAGGGATCAAGCAATCATCATCATGTTGTTCAATACATGGCATTGGTGTGGCATAAGGAGCTAATGATTCAATTCAAGCTGAGTTATCTATCTATTGACAGTTTACTGCTCGAGAGCAGGCAGTTTCCCTCAGTTGCTCTAGCGTAAGCGTTCAAGCTCCAGCTCTGATATCGCCACCGTACAGCGAGCATATGAAATGGGTCTCGAAGCCAGTTCAAAATGAGAATATTTCCAATTCGAGGTGGCAATTTGCCAGCCCCAAAGCCACGTGCAGAGTACCAGGGTAGAGATTTCGGGCTTGAACGAGGGTCGCACAGATATGACATACACTTCTGCCCTGGGAACTGCGTATATCATGTCACTAGGGAGGACAGCTTGAGCGCGTCCTTGAGGAGGCAGGCGCATCGTGAATGGTGACATTAGCCCGGACTCGAGGTCGAGGCAAAGTAGCAATCGTGACCAATCCCCCTTTCAATTACTCATTCCTCCTTTGTGTCACCTCAATGGATGGCGTTAAACTAGGAGTATAGCTTCTGTCATCTGGCCTCAAAGCCGCCTCAATTTCAGAGCCACTCAAATCTGTGCTTGTCATCGTCTTGGACGCTCTTGACGAGTGCGACCCCGACTACGCCTCGTCTTTCCTTCGCCTCGTCAGCGAAGGCCTCGCCAAACTCCCCACCACAGTAAAGTTCTTCATCACAAGTCGCGCCGAGCCTCATCTGCAGTACTACTATGAGAAAGAGTCAATGCTGTCGCGACTAACGATCTATAACATTGGAAAGGAGAGCTTAGCGTCGGTTGAGGGAGAAATTGAGATATATTTCAAGGAGGAGTTGCCTGACATATTGGGACCGCTGCTGGAGGATCCATCTTCTGACTGGCCAGGAGAAGAGAAGCGTCAAGCTCTAGTGCGCAAGTCGTGGGGATTGTTCATCTATGCAACCACTGCAGCTCGGATACTCGCAGATCGCAACGTTGGTCGTGACCCAGACCTAGAGCTCTCCCGACTGCTCTCTTCCGTTGGCCAGGCCCATCTCGACGACATCTACCAGGAGGCCATGGACCGAGCGTGTCCAGGAACATTCACAAACGACCTCACGCTGTTCCAACACATCATCAGTTCTCTCGTCGTCGCCCAAGTACCAGTAAACACGCATACCCTCGGGTCTCTTCTCTGTCCGGACAGCTCAGAATTCTCAGAACTCCGGCGCTTCAACGTGTTGAGATACTTACAAGCTGTGCTCCTCGCCCCGGGTGTGGACGCATCCGACCCCACTCAGGACGAGCAGCCCATCCGGTTCATCCACACCTCTTTCATCGACTATCTAACCGACCAATCACGATGCGACCCCCGCTTTAGAGTCAATTTCGCTCAAGAACATGAAGAGATGACTATCTGGTGCTTCCACGAAATGCAAAGACTGACGCGTAACATTTGCAACCTAGACCCTTCACTTTTGAACTCGGAGGTCGAGGATCTCGAAGAGAGGATACGAGAGAATCTGCCATCAGCTTTGCAATACGCTTGTGTGCATGTGGCAGCACATGTCTCACAGACACCGATAGGTAGCGCGGACGTCGAGGCTAGGCTTATTGACGACATTCGCTGAGACCGGCTTGATGATATGGCTAGAGGCGTTGAGTTTGCTGGGGAGGCCGCAGGACGCGGTTGGCATGGTTGCTTTGATTCAGGAATGGCTTAAGGTATGAGCATCGTGCTCCTGGGGATTTGGGTGAACACTGACGTTTATGGCCTACCAGTGTAAGCCACAAGGTCCACTTCCACTCTCGGCTTATTTCATCGATTTCCTCATGCGTCGTATTATACCATCAAGCGTGGTCTTGACCTCGGCACCCTCAGCACAGACGACTTCAGGTGCTCTTTACTTCCATAATCCTACAAGACTAAGTCGCTTTATCACCGGAATACTACGCCCAGCACCACCGGCTTCATCCCTATCTACTGGGAACATATCATCCGAGTTGTCTGGCCGGACTCTGACGTTACTACACGATTTGAAACGCTTCGTAATGGAGTTCTTGGATCCCATCAAGGCGAGCTCTATGCGTATCTATTACTCTACTTTGCCGTTCACACCAACGCAGACTGCTCTACCTAGGGTATATACTGGAGATGGTCTGAAGGTCATTCGAGGTGTTGTAGGACAATGGCCGCAAGCGCTTTGGACTGCGACAATGCACTCCGACGAGATCCGCTGTCTAGCCATCTCCCCCGATGGAAACAACATTGTCTCCGGGTCTCGAGACGGCACTTTACGTATGTGGGATGCTAGCACAGGGGTACCCATCGGAGAGGCCCTACACGGCCATACATCGGATGTCACCTGTCTAGCTCATTGTCTCCGGGTCCCATGATGGGACAATACATCTGTGGGATGCTAGAACGGGTGCACCCATCGGAGAGAACCTGCTCGGCCCATTTTGCCTCATCGATTGACTAGCCGTAACTCCCGACGGCAAGACCATTGTTTCCGGGTCCCGTGACTACATTCTACGCATTTGGGATGCCAGCATGAGGGGCTCCGCCAAAAAGGTCCTACACACATCCCACGTCATGTGTCTAGCCGTAACTCCCGACAGCAAGACCATTGCCTCCGATGATGGGTTGCTACGTCTGTTGGATGCCAGAACAGGTGCACCCATCGGAGAGAGCCCACCCAGCCCTTCATACCACTCCAGTTGTCTAGCCGTAACTCCCGATGGCAAGAACATTGTCTCTGTGTCCGATGGTTTGATACATCTGTGGGACGCCAGAACAGGAGCACCCATCGGAGAGCACATACACTGCAGTGTTATCACTTGTCTAGCTATATTCCCTGATGGAAAAACTATTGTCTCCGGGTCTTATAAGGGGACACTATGTCTGCGAGGTGCCGTCACAGGGGCGCTCATTAGAGAGGCCCTACATGGCCATACAGGGGGCATCAACTGTCTAGCTATATTCCCAGATGGAAAGACCATTGTCTCTGGGTCCAGAGACAAGACTCTGCGTCTGTGGGATATCAGCACAGAGGGACTTGTCAGAGGGCCTACAGGGCCATATATCTAATGTCCGTTATCTAGCTACAACCCCTAATGGAAAAACCGTAGTCTCCGAGTCCTATGACAAGATGCTATGTCTGTAGGATGCCACCACAGGGGCACCCACTGGGGAGGCGCTATGTAGCCATGTGGACAGTTTGTACCGAGCCATAACTCTCAACAGAGAGACCATTGTCTCTCGGTGCCATGACGGGACATCGTTATGTCTGTGGGATGCCAGAACGGAAGCACCCATCGGAGAGGGCATACACAGCCATACACTCATGGCCACTTGTCTAGCTATATCCCCTGATGGAAAAACCATTGTCTCTGGGTCTCACGATAAGACACTATGTCTGCGAGATGCCGCCACAGGTGCACCCATTGGAGATGCCCTACATGGTCATACAGAGGGCATCAGCAGTCTTACATTTTTAGATGAAAAGACAACCATCTCTGGGTCTAGAGACAAGACTCTACGTATGTGGGATGTCAGCACAGGGGAACCCATTGGAGAGGCCCTACATGGCCATACAAGTGATGTCAGTTATCTAGCTATGTCTCCTGATGGGGCGAGGTTCAGCGCCTAGCCATATCTCCCGATGGAAAAACCATCGCTGCCTCGTGCAACACCGGTGTTCATCCGTGGGATTCCAGTACGCCATTATTGGAGATGTCATATGGGAAACCTAGTATGGGATTGTCACTATCTTGTTCTCTCCAGACTGCCGCTTCATCATCGAGAATGATTGGAACCATAACCAATTTGTGTGGGACACTATATGCAAAGCTCAGGTGACTGGTGCAGACCCGTTTCAGGTTTCCTCTGTTTGGGGTACTCTAATCGAGTTTTGCACTCCTGACTCCCGTGGCTGGGTGAGGAATCGTAAAGGAAAGAGGATGTTTTGGTTGCCGACTCATTTTCGGGGGGATGATGTCATTGCTCTCAATCCTGTCCTGCTTGATATTCTGCATAAGGATGTTCTACTTCTTGATATTTCTGCCTGTGACACATAATTGTGGATCCATATGTTCTATGTCATGCTTCCTTTGATTCTTGTCTAGATCCTACCTTTCCAGATGTGTACTTGCCTTACAAAAGTATCCTCCCGATATTACCATAGCTAACTGGGGAATGAAAATGATTGGCACAAGCTCACTGAAACGAATTTGCTTTCGTAGTAGACGCATTTTGATATCACCGACAAAGCCACATCATGTGTGAGCTTCCCAGCTAAGTCCAAACACAAATCTTCGGAGAAACCATGACGATGCATTTCATAGCGAACGACAAAAACAAGATCGAAAACGTAACATATGATACGGCGAGATGCGAGACATGAACAAAACAATTAATCGAGATCATCCTCAGAGGGCTCCTTTCCACCACATGCCACAGGGAGGGACATATCCTGAAAAAGGATAAGATCATCCCAAGATCAGTACAACATTCAGACCAGCAAAGAGATAAAAGACTCACGTTCGTCCTCACTCCTCCACCCCATGGAGTTCCACCCCTGATCTTGGCATTCGGACCCAGCCCCCTGCTGGCGAATCCTTTCCAGAGCTCGCACTTGTTCGCACCACCCGTGAGGACCTGATCGGCCTGGATGATGGCATCACGAGCGTCGAAGAAGCTCGGGCGACAAGGTTGAAGCTTCATTCCAGAGAGGACGAGCTGAACCATGAGGGTGTTTCCGTGTTTGGGGATGGTCGTAGAGTCGTCCTGGTAGAACTCGTTAGGGAGGGAGGCATCAAGGGGAGGGAAGAGCGTGTCGCTGAAGCCGTGAACGGCGATGAGCCTCTGCTCGACGACCCAAAGGACCTCAGCCCAAACTTCTCCGATGGCGTGGACACCCCAGTAGCCAGGTCCGTCGAGAGTCTTGTACATCGACGGGTTAACGGTAGTGTTCTACAAATAGAACAGCATCCAGTTAGATATAGACTTTCACCGTCTGGAAACACCAATAACATACCAAGCTGTAAACAAAGTTCCTGATTCCACCAGGTCGGTTGGCAGCCCAAGCACCCATCGCAAAGTCGGAGTAGTTCTTATTGGCGCGGATGGTGGTAGCGAGGAAATCTCCCCAACCTTCACCCATCCCACCGCTCTCGCCCCATCCGAGACATCCAGAGTTGGCAGGTCCACCGGTCAACCGCGTGCTCAATCCGTGGCTCAACTCGTGGATGACGATGCCAGCCTCGAGATCACCATCCCTAAAGGGCGAAGCGGTGTCCCAGACGTACATGCGCATCTTTCCACGTTGACCATCGGGGGGAGTGGCGAAGTTGGCGTTGTTGTAACCGGAACCGTCCTGAGCGTGAGCGATGACGGCGTCGTTCTCCTTTCCGCCCTTTCCAAAGTTGTGGTTTTGGAAGTTGCCAGCCTTTTCGTCAAAGCCGTAACGGTAGTAAAGATCGTGCACCATGTTGGTCGTGCTGTCAAATGCGTTTCAGTCAGAATGAGGGGGAGAGGAGTAATAAATTCGGGCATGACTCACTAGAAGAGCTGAGTGACAGCAAGGTCGATGTACGACTTGGGCTCAACCGTATCGCCGGCGTGCTTATCAGACGCACCCCAGGTGAAGACGAAGGTACCGTTGTCATTGCCATTGGGACGTCCACCCTCATACCATCCGTTCCTGCCCTCCCAGTTCTCCTGAGCTTGAACCTGTCATATATTCAATATCAGCTGCTGCCCAGATGGCTTAAGAAGTGATAGGTGAACTCACGTTGTTACCCCAAGTCGTGGTGAACTTGCACACATCCTCGGATTGCGCAATGTAGCTAGCCTCAGTCCTGGGATTGTTTCCGACAGGGATGGCGTGCCACCCAATGGGACTGGCAACAACGTCGTAGGGAGTCTTGACGATATCCCGCTTGCCCTCGCTGGGGTCGTTGACGCCCCACGGCCACACCTTGTAGATAACCTCTCGGACGCCGTTCTTATCGGTCTTGGGCTTCTTGGGAACGGGAGCAGTCAAGTCGGACTCCTTATCAGAGACGCCGGGCCAGCACTTGTTCTTGGACTCGGGGTGTGCGGAAGAGTCGGAGACCCAATCGACGACGGACATAATCCGCGTAGGAGTCTTGGCATCGACGTAAGCCTCATACCAGTTGTCCTGCATCTCGACCTCGAGCTTCCACACGAGGTTCAAGCGGGATGAAGCGCCATCGGCACACTTCTCGTCACCGCAAGGTGTCTGGACATACGTCATCTGGACTTTGACCGGCGACTCGGTGTGCGGAACATTGTGGAGCATCTCGGTGGGGAGAGCGTTTCCGTGAAGGTGATGGATGAAGTGGGAAGTGATCTTCTCCTTGAGCGAGTTGAAATTCGCCATGATGCTCTGGGAGATCTTGGGGGAAGGATGGGCGTTGGCAAGGAAGTAAAGAACGGCATCCTTGGGTCCCGAGATGGCGTCTGCACCGGCAGTAGCAGTGAAGTGCTCCGGGTCGATCGCGTGGAGCGAGACGCAGTTGTGCTCATAGAGCTTGGTGAGGGCCTCTGTTTCGGGAGACGTGGCGGGCGTGGAGAGAGGGAGCTGCGCGTCGGACGCGAAGCGGGTGGAGAGGGATGAGCGAAGTTGCTGGCAATAATGAGCATGATCTTGCGTGTCGCTCGCGACCGACGAGAGATGCAAATCGGAAGTGGGAGGTGGACCACGGTAGAACTGTGGTATGGGTGGGTGAAAGGAGAAATAGGGGTCATTGATGCGTCAGTCCAAACTCAACTCATCAATCTAACGATGAAGAGACTCACGGAATCGCCAAAGCTGATGACCTTTCCATTCAAGATGTTGAGGTTGATATCGCCATCTGCGACCTCGACGCCGTAGAGTATCTGCCTCAGGTAGACGTGCTCCACACCGGTTACAGAGTCCTTGTACGAGTCTTCCCTGACGACATAAGTGCCCTCGGGGTGACCAAGGACGTTCCTAACGTAGTCCTTGGCGATGCTTTGACCATCCTGTTGTGAGAACGAGGAGCCTTCGACGACCTCAGGAGTGGTGGAGAACTTGGCATGCTCATGCTTGGGGCCGAAGGAGAGTGACTTCCTGGCTGGAGTATGTGCGATGGATGTAGCTGCGAGCGCTGAGAGTGCCAATGCCCACTGATGCATGATGGGCAAATGATGGTGGTGGGGGGAAAGAAAGGAGCACACGACGGCCAAAACACTTTATAGGCCTTAGGGGCCTTGCGCGGCCCGCGCTCTCTCACAGTCAAACAGACCACCAAACAGGGGTTTCGATTTGCGCCCGTGGCGGCTTATCTTCCCAATGCGATACGGGAGTCAATGCACAGAGACTTGGAAAAAAAGAAGGATCCTCCTGTGTACAGTCGTAAGCTGCGCATTTGGCATGGCACCGGAATCAAAGGAAAGATGTCAACCACCCGTTGGTCGGTGCGTGACGACCCCCAAACGTGGTGGCCTTAAAACCGCCTTTGCGCAATACCCGACGCTCCCGACGCGGTCGGGCAGTCAGATGAGTTACTTGCTTAGTAATATGGCGCGTTTTTTTTTTTTGCGATGTGTAGCCATGTTCCGTGGCTGTGACGCGAAGTCATGGTTACCCTGACTTCTCGGTTGCACCCTCGAACGTTTTTGCGTGACGGTCGGGGTGCCCTCAAAATGTACCCCAAGCGATCGATGGGAACAATTCGGTCATCAACTACGTGTCACATATTGCAGCATTGTAACCCGGCGTTCTGCACGAGGCGCGGGATCACAAAGACACGGCAATGAAGCCCATCAAGCTAACCAACGACTTGGGTTCATGATCCGGCTATTGCTCAGATGATAGGAGATGTTCAAGTGAACAATCGGCACGCGCCGCGAGACACCGCTCGACTGTCAGCTGCTTTAGGTTTTGAGTTTGCCTTCAACATCTGGATTCTAGATTTGGGCATCACTGGAAACGTAGCTTGATCCCATCGCAGTTCTCTATAGCCAGTAAGCAAGAAGATTATTTTGAATTGCTGCAAAGGACAAATAACAGCCTAGTTGATAAATGATAAATGTTCGAACTAGACTTCCCGCTTGTGTCGTCAACCCTCTCCCTCACCCGTGTTTCCTGTTCTTTTCACAAGTTCGCTACAGATATACTCGTCTTGGCTCAGTGTGAAATAAGTCTATCATCGGCATCTCTCCGCGCGACTCCAGTTGAACGCTAGCTCGTTCTTGCGAGACAGCAAGGGCCTCACGACTGCAACCTGCCTTCTGCAGTACATCCTCCAGGCGCGAGAGGTTGTCCATTACTTGTAGCATTTCGGTTGACTGTTGGAGAAATCGACCTGCCTCCAGGAGAGTCGACCGTGCCTCTTCATGTTTTAGCCGAACGGAGAACGCGATCGCCACATCTACATAAAGCCGCGCCATCTCAATCTTCAGCCATTCAGGCGCCCTGACGTGATCTCCCAAGCCCTCCAGTAGCTGCCCTGCGCTCAGGACTACCATGTATCCTTCTTCGATAGGTTCAGACCCGCCTGGCTCCGGTACGTCGATGGGCCCTAAGGCACCTGCTAAACGTATAAGACACTCGATGTGCCTCAACTGATCCCCCTGTTTCTGTAATCCCACAGCGAGACTCCGAAGACATTTCGCTGAGTCCCATCTGCTTCCCAACCCCTTTAACAATTGATGTACCCCGCCATATAACTCCATCGCCTCCTCGTAAAGCCCCCATTCACATCGGACCTTCCCAGCGCAGTGCAAACTATACACCATTTTGCGTGCCTCGTCGAGAGGCTCGTAGGTTTCCGTGACCTCTAAGGTCGGATCGTCCAATCGGCGCCAAACGTCCAACAGTACTCCAACGGCTTCCACCGCGGCGCACCTTGCACGTGGATCATCAAACTCTTTCACGATCACCCACGCTTCGCTCAACAACGTAAATGCATTGTCGTAGTGCCCCTGATTTGCCTTGGTAACTCCAATGGATTTGAGGCAACGGGCAATCATGTCTCGATCGCCAAGTTCAACGTAGATTGCGTATGCCTCGCTGAGCGGCTTGATGGCGTCATTATAGCGTCCATACGTTTCCATTGTGTCTCCGATACATTTGAGACACAAAGCCATCATATTTCGATCGCCGAGCTCCATATAGATCGTAGCTGCCTCCGTCAGCGCAGTGCAGGCGTCATCGTAGTGATTCAGATTTGCCTTGGCCACTCCGATAGATTTGAGACAGAGAGCCATCATGTTTCGATCGCCTAGCTCCTTGTAGATCGTGTATGCCTCTCTCCGCAAGGTGAACGCGTTCTCGTAGTGCCCCTGGCCTTCCTCGGCTTCACCAGCGTACAGGAGACAGCGTGCCATCATGCTTTGATCGCCGAGCTCCTTGTAGAGTGCGTTGCTTAGACAGGCGCATGTGTTTTCGTAGTGCTCTTGATCGTCCCCTGGCTCTCCGACGGAAAAGAGCTTGCCGACCTCCATGCTGTGACCACAATCGTTGGTGCTGGTGTTTTCATCGCTCCGGAGCTCGTTGGCGACGTGTTGACCAGCGAGCAGATCAAGCGAGCTAGGCGATTGACCCTTTTTCTTACCGACGGAGTTAAATTCGGCTGCGGTAGTTGTGAATTCTTCAAGTTCCCCCTTTGTACGACTGTGAGTCCCATTCGATAGCAACGATATCGGCTGCCGTTCGTAGAGGACATTGCTTCGTCCATCCAACTGCTTGAAGAGCTCACAACCTTGAGTGTATTTTGACATCGCGTCCTCTATACACCCTAAGGCCCATAGTACGTCCCCTGTAATTTGGACACACTCCGCCATGGAAAACAGCTCCCCAAGCTCTTGGTATAGTTGGAAAGCCTCACTCAGCGAAGAAGCGGCTTCTTCGTTGTGCCCTAGTTCGTGCAAAACCTCCCCGCTGCACCGGAGGCATTGGGCGATTCCTCTTGGGCTGTCCAACCTTCGATATTGTTGACACGCCGCTTGAAGCACAGGAAGGGCTAGTTGATAGCGACCTTCCTTCCGATGCATGGTACCGATGCGCAGAAGTTCAGAAGCGCCGCTGAAACCAACGCCCGCTTCGCCCTCCTCGACAGCCACGCCATAGGTATCGTTGGAGACGAAAGTCGCTGGACCATCGTAACCATACGAAGTGGGCTGGTATTGGGAGCCGGAAGCTGGACTATTAATAAGGGCACCATCACTCGAGATACAGCTCTGGATTTCCGGAATGGGACGCGGAAACTACGAGCAGACAAGAGGATCAACGTCTAATAATTAAGCTAACTTAAGTCATCCCACCGGCTCACCGTCGTTGGCAGGAGGGGTAGGGTGCGACCCACAACTTGGGCAGCAGTCGGCCGATCCTCTGGTTTCTCCTGCCAGCAGGATGCCGCAAGCTCCCACAGTGGCCTTAGATCCTTTCCCTTGCGTGATAGTGGTTCGAAAGATGGCCGGCGTCCCTGGACGACCGCCAGGTACACCTTGAGGTTGGAACGCATATCTGGGAAGGGTTCTCGCCCAGTTAGGATCTACAGCGGAGAGAAATTGAGCCATGCCCATCGTCAAGAACCTGAAAGAGCGACCCACCTCAACAATTGTCATTCCAAGGGCAAAAATGTCAGTCTTTGGTGTCCTCGGCAAGTCGTTATTCAAGCCCGGACTTTTCCACCTTGACGTTCCGCTGCCCTTCGACCCTGGAGATGTGACATTGAATTCGTCGTCCTTTGTTAATCCAAAGTCACCAAGTAATGGGGTGAGGGAATCCGCCAAGAGGATGTTCGCGGCTTTGATATCCCCGTGGATCACACCACATGCATGTAGGTACGCAAGTCCTGATGCAATCCCATGGACCTGTGATCAAGGGATAGAAAGCAAGAGTCAGGATACTATCCGTAACGGCAGGTGTACACCTACGATTGCAGCTTCATCGAAGGCCAAAAAGGCTGCCCGTTTTTGGTCGGAAACAGAGTCCTGAATCAAAGGTTGGTGCTCGAAGTATTTCAGACGATCCGCTACGAATTTGGAGAGGTCTCCAAGTGCCACCCAAGGAGATACCAAATAGGTGATAGAAAATCGCTCGATAACTCCATAAAATGGCAGAACGTTGACATGGTTCAAGGACAACCAAATTTTCGCTTCTCGCTTGTACCTCTGTATGCGGGCAAAGGCGAAGGTAAGGTGACGTAGTAAGCGTATTATTGACAAACTGCAATGTGTAAGAGTGTACGAACTCGCTCAACCACCTCGGCTTGGGTGGTTCCTTCGTCAAAGATCCGGGGGCACTTCATAGCTAATTTCAGCCGCGCGGGCGCATAGATTCCTTGATATATATCGCAATAACTCGTTGATACGACCGATTTTCCCGGAGCTGGGATACTGATCAAGTAGGCGTCCGAAGATGACAATGCGAGGTGGGGTAGCCCATGGATAGGGAAGTTGCGTAGTGGCTTGGCCGTGCTGCTTAGTAGGCGAAATGTGAGTATTTGCAAGGCTGATAGACTTCAGCGTCCCAGACCAGAGCCTAAACCAAAACCTACGCGGTTGAACTTTCTGATTTTATGGACTGCATAGGGCCATCAGACCCAGCTCGTGTATGTGTACAAAACGGGGATCACTTGCCAGAGATGCGGAATTGGAGATAGCATCAACGCTCTCGACTGTGTTTGGAATTGGCCCATACACGTCTATGTTCATGTCGTCCTCTGAGGTTTTAAAGGGGTCATTTCGGATGATCAGGATCACTTTAGTCGGCCCGCAGGAATGCAAACATGGGCGGTAACTGACCAAATTTGATATTTACTTGCTCAGCGTACTGTATATCGCCCCATCCAGCACGGAAGTCAACTCTAGGAGGGTGCAACATGGAGGATATTGAGGGCAAATCGGCGACATGGTATGCCGACATCTAGGACTATCAGTATTGAGAGAATGCGCAGGTTGAGCGTACTACCACTGGAGAAGGTTGAAGGATTGTGGTTGGAAGCTGTGCACAGTAATAGCTTTAAGGCGGCCTGAACCGTGTCAGGCATCTACCACAGCCAACCAGTCAAGCCAATGTTACCACTGGCGGTGCTTTCCCCCAGTGGCGCGGCTGGAGTGACCTGTATGGAATTCGGCGCCATATTGTTTAATGGAGTCCCGGCAGAAGCATTGTTCAACGGTACAGGATGGACCCTCATGGCTGGGGTTCAAACGATATATTGGATCAGACGACTTGAATCAATTTAACATTGCTCTCTTAGAAGCGCATACGGGCAGTGATCGACTTAGAGGAGGAGAGTCAAGCTCGGCGTGCAATTATTCCACTTTTATCCCACTCGCATGCCACGGGCTTCTTGCTTGCAGGACCCAGCACAAACAAAGGCCCATTGGGCCCCTCGGGTACATATTTGACGGACAAACGGCCAGATGGATACCAGAATAACAGATCCATTGTTAATAGTAGTGTCGCTACAGTTCTGGACATATAACTAACCATCTAAGCCTCTGCCGAGCAACAAGACACCCGTGCAAAGAAAAGGACGGACATTAGGGATGACGAAACAAGTAAGAGGTTGCAATTTACAAAGATCTTCCTGCGGTAATACCATTATTGAAAGCATTGACATCGGCATCTTTCATCGAGGGCCGTAAGGTACAACCACTTTCAGTGCAATGTACCATGGTTTTAGCGAGGTTACAAGAACAGAGGGCCTCTCTGAGCATCGTCCGTCCGGCTGGGCTATCCACGGAAGTGGCCGATTCCAGAAGCTAGGCGATCGGAGGCCACCAATAACCTTGGATCAAGGATGGCCGTCGCTCAAAGCTTATAAAGTGATAGTCGCCAGATAATTTCGTTCGGCCGTTGGGTGCGAATTAACTTTATAGACAGGAACAGCCGTTGGTAGTACGATCAGCCCAATGCCTTCCCTTTTGACAGTACCACAAGGGCCAGTCAATCTTCGAACCAACCAACATTCTCCATAGCTCGTGCCAGCCCAGTGAACCCCTTAATACGCACCTTTCTGCCCGCCATCTCGGTAGCGAATCTATTTTCAGCGGGATCGTGCAGCCTTTAGTACGCGTACTCTACAATGAAGATGCGGACATCAAGCATCAACTCACCGGAGACACTCTTCAAGACGCCACCGGCCTCTTTCCAAGTCATCCCCAGCATCGACACCCTTGAGATTCGTAGAAGCGAGCGACGGGGAATAGATGGGGTGTGGTAGGACGCGTCGAGATAATGCATATATCATACCTAAATATGCAGTCCAGTCAGGTCAGGTCCCTTTTAAGCAGTTGGCCAACTAGAAGACATACCAGCAACAAACGCGTCGTCGGCACCACTCTCGTCGATCACGTCGTCATCGTCATCTTCATCTTCGTCATCAAATAGGACCTGCTCCTTCGGGATGTGACCCGCATTACCTCGTCGAGTACCCGACCCATTAAAACCGTCGCTCATCCACGAACTCTTTCCAACGCCGGGAGACCGTGATCCTTCTACACTGATGCTAAAGCTATCGCCGTGTTGCGTGCCACTGAAGATGCTCTCGAACTCTCCGTTGTCTTCCGGTTCGACGACGAACTTTGACGATTGGAAGTATTCCCTGGTCGGGATTGAGAGTAAAGCAGAACCTTGGTCCGCCCATGATACGACGAGTATTGCGTGTGGCGCGCATCGTAGAGCTTGTGAGAGGAGGAATGCTCGTGGGGAAGTGTAGGCGAGCGACCGAGCATACGCTTTTCTGCAAACAGGCAACGTAATGAGCCGCGTACAAAGAAAAACGGGATGCGGTTAGGCAGGGAAAACTGACGAGAAGAAAATGACATCTGCATGTGGGATGAGCTAGAAAGACACATATGTATGAGCGTTGTTCCGGATGCGACACAATCTCCCGCAGTTCACTCACAGCTTCCTGGCCCGGCCTTCCCGGTCTTGTGCAATCCAAACTGAAGACCATTCTCCCTCGCCATTCTCTCTCCTTCGCAAAACCATCTAATCCAGTCATGTTGCTGAGAGTCGTTTGCGCCGTCCGGCCCTCGAAATGAAGCCAATCGAAAAGGGGATCTTGAGCGACCTGAGCATCTTCCATCGGTGATCGACTGGGATTCGGTGAAGCAGGTAATGGGTATAAGAGCGGGGTGAGACATCGGATGAACTCCTCATGAGTTAGATCGGGGATAGGATTGTAGTTGATGATAGTCCGAATGGTTTTTAGTCGTGTTTGTGGTCGTTCTCCGCCATGCTCTCGAGAGGTTCCCTCCCCATTCCTAGGAGACCCATCACGACGAAGTTCTTTGACGCTTTTGATCACGTAGGCCGAGGGAACCCCTTCCCCTTCTCTCCTCGCACAAAGTTTTGTCCATACACCCTCCTTCTCCAGATCGTGCAGAATAGCCGATGCTTCAGATCCACGACCCATTGGAGCTACCAACCAAGCTTCCACCATCGGCTCACGTTGCGAGTTGGTGGAACCCGGTCGTAAAAGTTGACCCGCGTCATTATAGGATGTGTTTGATGGTGCTGTATCAGATCGTAACCGAGATGGCCCAAGACGAGGGGAGGCTTGCACACGAGCGGAAGAGATGTTGTTGAACTGGCACAGAATGGATAGGATAGTCGCAACCGAGCCGCCCCTTGTACGAATGACGCTCTGCGCACGAAGATTGTTGGTTGCCGCATTATTAGATCCTGGATGAATGGCATTCCCAGGGACGTTGATGGTATGTGCGATGAAAAGTGTCCCAGAGCCAACGATTCTTAAACGACGCCGAGCTGGCGGGAGGAGAGGGCTTGGGGAACGAGATGATCCGCCGGAGACAGGACCTGAACTCGGTTGGCCGTACGTATTGCTGACATTGGGCATGTCTGGGCGTTGCGGCTTCAGCCAAGACATTATCTTGCCCACTGTCAAATAAAGAGTCGGTTCTTTCGCCAAGATGCAACCTTTGAACAAAATGGCCGAACTTAGTACTTCATGGCCATAAGGATACTAAACCGGATACATACCTTTTTGAATGCCCGTTTAGTCCTATACGATAGTAGCAATGGAGATCAGACGCCTCCGTGGTCGTTCAAAGAAACGGAACAAGGTACGACACCGAGACAAAAAAGGTTAATCAAAAATGTGGAGGAACGTGTTCTAGAATGAACGAATTTGCAGTGTATTGTATCTAATCTAATCAGCCACCAGCTCCCACAGTCAGTTGCGCCCCGTCTTTTTGCGGTAGTCCTTCTTAATTAGCGGCTGGAATAAGCACGTAGCACATGAACGTGTCTTAGAGAAAAACGCATCTCAATTGAGGCTAATTTTGGCTCTGCAATTTTCCACGGACGACCCATATCAGTGTTCAGGTCTTACAACTGCCAATGATTTCGTGCTTCCATCACGCATGAGAGGAATAGGTAGCAAGTAAGCTGATGGTTACTCGTCGCCTTTCGGGCAAGTTTTGCATATCGTCTTCGTTTCTATGCCCCGCTTCTTTGACGCGTCTCCAGCTTGAGTTCTTGCACAGTTCTTCGATATGCCCCTCAGATCTTTCATTACCGCCGGGTGTTACTAGCTATATGCAGTTGACGTCAGCCCACGAGTGCCATGCACCCCTTACATATTAGCAACAGAGCTCCCGTGTGCCACACAAAATGGATTGGGGACGGATGTATATAGAATCGTCCCTCAATGTTTCACATCACTCTAGCATATAGGCCAGACATAAAGCCAGTTTTGAATTAAGCAACGGTATGCGAATAGGAAGCTCCAGATCGATCCAATAAACAAGATGCACATCAACCAGAAAGACTTAGAAGCCACCCATACCGCCCATGCCGCCCATGCCTCCCATGCCACCGCCCATTCCAGCCGGAGGTGCCTTCTCCTCAGGTGCCTCCACGATGCACACCTCAGACGTCGTCAACAGGGATGCGACACCGCTAGCATCCATCAACGCCGTCTTCACGACCTTGTAGGGATCAACGATACCCTTCTCGACCATGTTACCGAACTCGCCGATAGCGGCGTCATAACCCCACTCGAACTTATCCTCGTTTGCATACCGCTCGAGGATCTGTCCGACGACGACGCTGCCCTCTGCGCCGGTGTTGTCGACGATCTGCTTGCATGGGCGAGTGAGTGCGGCGCGGATGATGGAGATGCCGAGCTTCTGGTCGAAGTTGACAGCGGAATCTTCGAGCGCCTTGAGGGACAGGGATGCCTTGAGCAGGGCAATTCCACCACCAGGGAGAATACCCTCCTCGACGGCAGCGCGGGTGGCGTTGAGGGCGTCGTCGTAGCGATCCTTCTTCTCGCCGACCTCGACCTCGGACGATCCGCCAACCTTGATGACGGCGACACCACCAGACAGCTTGGCGAGACGCTCCTGGAGCTTGGTCTTGTCGTATTCGCCGGTGGTGGGGTCGTTGATAATGGAACGGATTTGCTCGCATCGTGCAGTGAGCTGGTCCTTGTTGCCATTGCCGTTGAGGAAGATGGTATCCTCCTTGGTGATCGTGATGGACCCGGACTCTCCAAGCATCTCCATCGTAGCCTTCTCCAACTTGATGTCAAGCTCGTCGGTGAAGACAGTACCGCCAGTGAGGATGGCCATGTCGCCGAGGATGCTCTTCCTGTTGTCACCGAAGCCGGGTGCCTTGACGCATGCGACCTGGAGTTGACCACGTAGCTTGTTCAAGATGCACGCCGCCAACGCCTCGCCGTCAACGTCCTCGGCGACGATGAGAAGGGGTCGTCGTGCCTGAGCGGCAATCTCGAGTGAAGGGAGGATATCCTGTAGCGCGCTGATCTTCTTCTCGCTCATGAGAATGAGGGGCTTCTCAAACTCAACGCGTTGAGACTTGACGTCAGTGATGAAGTAGGGCGAGATGAAACCGCGATCGAAGCGCATGCCTTCGGTGATCTCGATGGTATCCTCGATGGTCTTGCCCTCCTTGACAGTGATGACGCCTTCCTTTCCAACCTTCTCCATGGCGTTGGCAATCAAGCCACCGACGTGTGCATCGCCGTTTGCCGAGATTGTAGCAACCTGAGCAGGATAATCAGCAGATGCATTAAAATCTGCAGCTCATCCAAATCTCACCTGCGAGATCTCTTCACTGGTTGTAATGACGCGCTTTTTCTTCTCCAAGACGGAGATGACATGCTCAACAGCCTTCTGGCTTCCTCTCCGGAGGTCCATAGGGTTGCAACCGGCTGCGACGTTCTTGACACCTTCGGAGAAGATGGCGCGAGCTAATACTGTTGCGGTGGTGGTACCGTCACCGGCAACCTCGTTTGTCTTGCTTGCAACATCTTGGACAAGTCTGCAATGTGGCATTGGACGTAAGCATTCATTCAGTATAAATAAGGGTGGTCTGCTTACCGTGCACCGAGGTTCTCGAACTTGTCCTTGAGCGTGATAGCCTTGGCGACCGTGACACCGTCTGCGAAGATAATGCAATGAGCATGAGATTACCACAGCTTAGTGTGTAGTCCGCTTACCCTTGGTGATCTTTGGTCCGCCATAAGGCTGTTCGATAATGACGTTTCGTCCTAAGTACAACCCGATGAGCGCTCGGCTAACGGTAAGAGGCGGAACGAACTATGCACTAACCTTTTGGTCCAAGAGTGGCGCTCACTGCGTTAGCGAGGATATCAATGCCAGCAAGCATTGACGCTCGTCCCTTATGCCCAAAGTGAACGTCCTTGTGGGCACCGCGAGCAATGACGTTGGTCGACCGCCCCGCCTTGCGGAGAGCAGCCGAGGTAGTGCGTTTTGAGATATGATGCATTAGCTTAGCGTGATAAGTATGAGGAGGATGAGAGTAATGCGAGTCGTGAAAGGAGGCGAGTGAGGATGGAGGAGAGATGGTGGTGGTAGAAGAGTTAAATTTCGAGACTGGCTGGCAAGTTTTTGGACTGGCTTTGCGCGATGCACCCCTGTGTGCCTGAATTTGGTTGGTCCTCGAAAGAATTTTGGCCGGGTGGCATTCTAGTTCTTTCCATATCCATTCTACCTTCTCCATCCTCTCATCTCATTCTACTCTATATACGAAATGGTGAGCATCTCTGGTTTAACATCTCTCTCAACGTAGCTGACGTGGCCATCCCCAATTAGGCTGCTACGTTCAAATCCATCAGGTCTCTCGTTCCGTTAATGGACCGCGTTCTTGTCCAGAGGTTTAAGGCTGAGACCGTGAGTTGACTCTAGCGTCATTCGTTAGAGTAGCAACCTCTCATCCAACCATTATTGCAGAAAACCGCGACGGGTCTCTTCCTCCCGACCTCAGCGACATCAGCACCTCTACCTGAGGCGACTGTCATCTCCGTAGGCCCCGGTGCTCGAAATAAGGCTGGAGAGATCATTCCTATGTCCGTCAATGCTGGTGACCGGGTACTTCTCCCTGGCTGGGGAGGAAACTCGATCAAGGTCGGAGAAGATGTCAGTCTCCTGTTCACTTTGGCCCATGTCAATGGCTACATTACTAATCCTGTTGCGACATAGGAATACTATTTGTTCAAGGACTCGGAGATTCTCGCCAAGATCAAGGAGTAGATCAGTTTCCCGTATGCCCTTGATGTGGTGGTTGTGGTCTATTCTATGTCCTTATTGTCTACGTTGTCGACAGACCGCGCAGCTAAGAGACCAAATGACAGACTCCATATTGGCCGCAGACTCGTGATTTCATGGCAACCGTGAGACGCCTCATATTTGGGCAATTCACAACTCGTTCCTGTCAGAGTTCAGCGGTTTAGAATATGGCAGACGATATCGCCACGACAATCAGCATTTGTTGCTCTGTCCTTTTGTTGCTCCGTCCTCGTATATAACCGCGACCGAATGAAGCTAAGGTCTATCAGATCGGCGACGACCCACTGCGACCTGCTAATGACACCGTCTAAGCCATATGGGAACGCTATTTACCTATTGATGTCTGTATAAACATCAGTGGGATCTCTTCGGACAATGTGGCAAGGTCGTGCAGCTCTCACTAGGCTGAGTCGAAAATGTATCCGCTTCATATTAATGCTGGATATATTGACAGAGATCTATCCAACATCTAAACTCTTGTGGAAATGTAAACGCTTAGGTGCTCGATCTCCATACAGAAGATGAGTCCGAATCCTGATAAGATGGTCCAAATGGATCGGGATCGTCCACCTGCGACGACGACGTATTCAACGATTCGTGGGATCCTCGCCTTGATCGACATCATTGAACGCTCACCATCCTCACTACCTTCGTTCGTCTTGTAATGTCCCTAGGCCTTCTCAACTTTGGAAAAGGTAGGAGCCAGATAATTTGTTGTCACATCCCGTGATTTCATTCGTGATTAACGCTGCCGACTTGCCTTCCCATAGTCGCTCTCCGAGCAGCCAAACACTATTCAAATGGCTACTCAGATGCGCAAGTGAAAGTGCGGAATGCGACAACCAACGATCCCTGGGGGCCCTTTGAAACACAAATGAATGAGATAGCGCAAATGACATTCAATCAACAGGAGTTTTTCGGGATCATGGCGACACTGAACGAGAGGTTGAACGATAAGGGGCAGGATTGACGGCGTGTCCTCAAGGTATGTTGACGCTTTCTCGCTATATATATATTAATGGGCAGAGACGATCAATGTTGTTTAGGCTCTTACTGTGCTCGATTACTGCTTGCACGCTGGCTCTGACAACGTGGCCCGCTATTTTTGGGACAGCCTCTACACAATCGAGAGGCTGAAGGATTTTCGATACATCGATAAGTACATGCAGGATCAAGGAGCTGGGGTGCGACAGAAGGCTGGGGACATTAGCAATCTGCTCATAGACGAAGGTCGACTACGAGACCACCGCAGAAGCCGGGTGCATATGATTGATCGGATGGTGGACTGCGAGTGGGTCATTGGTAATGAAGACGGTGAGAATAATGACGTACACAGACAAAGTCTGAGCATGCTTCCACCTGTAAGTTTGACGAATAGACGATCAAGCAAGGATGAAGATGGTGAGGCAAAGGCGCTGGAGCTGAACAAGAGATCTCTGAAGGAGAGCGCTCAGGATGGTTGGTCGACTACAGAGTAAGTCCCCTATAATGCAACTAGGTCAATTGAAGTCTGATACCTGCGGCAGGGAGAGAGACCATGGACGGTTCGTGGGACAGTTTCCACGGACGGTCGAGGAGAGGGCGCTATTTGTGACGGGCTATGAAATGGATCGAGGCATAACTGATAAATCCAACCCTATCGACGAAAAGGATTTCGATATCTCCAGTATTGTCGTCCCCGACACTCCAATACCCTTGTGATCTGGAACTCCCGTCTTTGCGATACCACCCCATGTTTTGGCAACTGCAATTTTGTCTCCCGAAGCCTTGTCACGCTCGCCTATAAACTCCGAGGCTACCTCTTCGCGAACCAGAGACGCGAGTTCTAAGCTTACGGCATCAGCAGGGCCGGTTCTGACCTAATCCGTCGTCTTCTTTTATGTGAATAGTCGTATCCTGCTCCGTCTGTATATAAGCGACGCACATTTGATCAGCATCGCGGAACCAACACGATCGGTCGGAGGCGGCGGCTACTGCGACTTGTTCCTCGGGACCTATGTTCCTACAGGTGAGAGGTTGGCGATGAAACGTCCCAGATTCTCGATCCAAAGTCCTTCAGAGGCTGCGGACGCCAAACGCGTGCGTATAGCGTCTCGTGTCGTTCTGCAGCGCATTCCGGCTCACAATTTAAACGGCATAGAGATTTGTTAGAGAAGCAAACACGTGGTCCGGTCTCAGACACAACAACATCTTGCGGTTTTTTCGACTGGTGGAGCTGGAAAATGAGATGTATTTGATCTCGCCGTGGATAGAATATGGCGATCTTTCGAAATTCCTTTCCGGACGTCTTTCATTCTTGGATGCGGCCCCCAGCATACAACACACTGACCCAAGACGAGCTCCGTATCGAGCATTCAAGGAGCCAGAAGCTGTGAGGATAGCTACACCTCTGACTACTGACTTGGTCGGTCGTCGCGCTGATCGCGTCTGCTGGTGGACAGATTCACGGCATTGCCTCAGGTCTTCAATATCTACATACACAGGGCATCATTCACGGCGACCTGAAGTCTTTAAACGTTCTGCTCACCGAGAAGCTTGAACCTCTCATATGTGACTTTGGGATGACCAAACTGCGGGACGGGTCCAACGCAACATCAACCGCGATGCATGGTGCCGGGTCTTACAGGTGGATGAGCCCTGAGCTAATGAATGGGGGGTCGAAGACCGTGGAGAGTGATATCTATGCTTTTGCTATGACAGTTGTTGAGGTCAGCTTTTCAGTATTATGTGTTTCCCGGGTTCAGAACTGACTTATCAGATGTCAGATCCTGACTGGATATGTCCCATTACATGGCCTTGCACATATCCCGTTTATTAGTGCTATTGTTGATGGCCAGCGGCCGCTCTGCGAGCCGTTGACACGCCAAGGCCAAGATTTTGGAACATTATGGAGGATTGCAACTTCTTGCTGGTCATCGGAACCGTCAGAACGGCTGACTGCAACTCGCATTGTGGCGCTCATAGAGCAGCACAACTCCTCTGTACTGTTATAGTTTCCAGCCACTATATAGAGTCCATCTGATATGATGAGTCATCACCAATCTGGCTAAATCTCTCTACACACTGCCCTAGAAGGTTCTCAATGTGATCAGCAAAGTTCTGTTTGCAAAGTTCTGGGGTCGTGAATATGCTTTGCGATCGTGTCTCTGTGTGGCTCTAGCGAGTCTTGTGAAGAACTTAACACCTTCCTGGGTCGCACGCCCGGATTGTCCTTACACCGCCCTCTCATACCAAGAAACACGCGATTTCATATTCGATCTTGTCGACGTCTGCCATGGAGAGTCGCACGTTAGGACGCAAGATTGGTACTATCAATGTCGTCGTTTTGAAGGCGGTGAGTGCGTACGCTGTCGACCTACTGCGAGACTGACCTATACGCAATTCGACTCACTTCCAGAGAATCCTGCCGAACAAGCAAGGCCTGAGGAAACAGTGTTCGTATTGTGTGCTCGAGCTGAATGGCGAGACTCGCCGGATCAACGTCGTCAACGACGTTGGCGACTACATAGAGTGGAACGAGGAGCTGCAATTCCCAATCTACGAGGGCGCTAATGACGAAAAGGCACGCATGCCTGATATTTTTTTAAATTGTTGTAGCCAACGGCGCCCACATACAGAACGCTGGCAAGGTACTTAAAAATGCAGGTTATAACCCTCAGCTGCCATGCGGAGGATCCAGTACAGCCGACTTTGATTGGAGAAAGGAACGTATCTCTGAATAACGCCTTTCTCAGTGGGAAATCAGATGGCAAGTTTGTAGGATCTGAGCCGAAGCATTGCGAAACTGATTGACCAGACTAGGATGGTTTGGCCTGATGCGCAAGAACAGGCATGTGGGCGAAATTTATCTAAAGATTACTTTTCGGCTTGAGGTCAGACGTTTGACTGGTATCATATCCGGCCGAATATGAATGATCCAGGGGTGCGATTATAGGAAACGCCTATAACAGAGCCGATATTACCATCAAGGCAATTCCCAAAATCAGAGCTAGCATCGTCAGGTGAATATCTTACCAATACCTCATTGGAAGGTATCCTTTCCGTACACCCCCGGGTCAGAATACAGTCCGTAAAAACGCCCGAGGCAGGGCCTTCCAAGACAGACGTCGTGAGTCATGGGCCACATGCGCATCTAGTGGTTGAACTATTATATTGTCTCGCAGGTGGCGTCCATCCCACTCCGTCTGCCAACGCGCGACGCGCACTTGATCAGCATACCAGAGCCCTATCGGCCTGTGGGAGGTGGCGGTTACTGTGACTTGTTTCGTGGCATATATATCTCGACTGGAGCGGCCCTGGCCATGAAACGCCCTAGGTTCTCTACTCTATGTCCTTCAGAGGTTGCGGATGCTAAGCGAGTAGGTGTCATTTTGCCTCACGTTGAGATCAATTGCTCTTACTTCCTGTATTTCTTAGAGGTTTGCGAGAGAAGCGAACACTTGGTCCAGTTTGGTGCACGACAAAATTCTTCTATTCCACGGAATGGTTGAGATCTCAAACGAGATTTATCTCGTGTCGCCGTGGATAGAATATGGAGACCTCTCGAAGTTCGTCATCGAACGCCTGAAATTCATGAGCGCCAGTCCGAGTCATCAACGCGAACACCCCCGACGGATTGCGTACGAGGCATTTAAAGCATCTACTTCTGTAAGGACCGACACTCAGATGCAGTTCCGGTGCTTATCGTTTGCCTTGGGTAGATTTATGGCATTGCGTCAGGGCTTGCATATCTTCACGCAGCGAACATCATCCATGGTGACATGAAAGCTTTGAATGTCCTCTTGACCGAGCAGTTGGAGCCACTGATATGCGATTTTGGAATGGCCAAGGTGCTGGACGGTTATAACGAAACGTCCACGACGATGAAAGGAGCTGGATCTTACAGGTTCATGAGCCCTGAGCTGATGTGCGATGGACCAAAGACCACGGAGAGTGATATATATGCCTTTGGTATGACCATCGTCGAGGTAAGCTCATGTAATACGCAATATCTTAAGCCCAATCCTCAAGTACCGATGTGCAGATCTTGACTGGGCACATCCCACTGCATGGCCCCAACCAGGTCCCGTTCATTCGTGCCATCCTCAGCGGTCAGCGCCCACCCTGCGAGCCAATTTTTCGCCAAGGCGTAGGGTTTGGAACGCTGTGGGTAATCGCATCCGCTTATTGGGCATCAGAGCCTTCGGAGCGACCGAGCGCAGGTCGTGTCTTGGAGTGGATGGAGCGAATGATGGAGACCGACATTCGCTAGCAACCCAAGAGAAATGATCTGACTATGGCACAATCCGATCTCTAGTTTCGCATGCTGAGATTGCGCAAGATTCACATGCCGTCCACACATATGATCGAGCCTTGTATATACTCTAGTAATGAATTGATCCAGCGGTGTCTGTGGTGCGCCGAATCACATGCGCCGGTTGATGACGCTCACGGTCAAGCCTCACACTGCGGTGCTGCTGCGAACGCTTACAACCACCTCCACCTGTCACCTTCTTCTAGTGGCCCATAAATGTCCCTTCAGAACTTTGGAAAGGGTGAGGATTCAATTCGATTCGCTGTGATATCTAATGATTTGATTCTTGACTGATGTTGCCGGCGTGCTCTCGCTGCAGGCGCTCTACGAGTGGCCAAGAACTATACCAAAGGCTACTCAGACGTCCAATCGAAAGTGCGGGATGCGACGTCTAACGATCCTTGGGGGCCCTCTGGAACGCAGATGAATGAGCTGGCGCAGATGACATACAATCAGCAAGAATTTGTCGAGATCATGGAGATGCTAGACAAGAGGCTGAACGATAAGGGAAAGAATTGGCGGCACGTCTTCAAGGTACGCCCACGCTTCTTTATATCGGCAGAAAGAGCCTGCTTATTAAAGAGGATGTGCGCTCCTGGCATCATTATCGACTAGGCTCTCACTGTCCTCGACTATTGCTTACACGCCGGCTCTGAGAACGTCGTTCTCTACTTCCGGGACAATCTCTATGTCATCAAGACACTGAAGGAGTTTCAATACATCGATGAAGACATGAAGGATCAGGGTGCTAATGTGCGACAAAAAGCCAAAGACATCAGCAACTTGCTCATGGACGAGGGTCGACTACGGGACCAGCGCCGGAGCCGAGCACATATGAGGGATCGGATGGTGGGTGGCGAGCGGGTTGGCGGTGACGACGACGGCGAGAACGAGAATGTGCACAGACGAAGTCAGAGCGTGCCCCCATCGAGAGGTCCGACAAATGGGCAGCGGAGATCGAGGAAGGAGGAAGATGATTTGAAAAAGGCGCTAGAGCTGAGCAAGAAATCTCTGGAAGAGGAGAATGCTCGACATGGTCGGCTGACTGCTGAGTGAGTTCTTGATGATGAGATGGGATAAATTGTTGTCTGACAGCTGTCACAGGGAGAGAGACTTGGCTGAGGCATTGAAGCTGTCCAAGGAAGAAGAGGCCAAGAGATTGAAAGCCATCGAAGACTCAAACTCGCGTTCACTCTTCGACGACGGTACTCAACTTTCAGGCCCAACGCCCTCTGCGGCCAATCCATTCCCTCTCATCGATACATCTCTCGGCCAACAGCAGTCGCTCCAACCACAATTCACCGCGAATCCATACTGGGCACAGCAACAGATGGCAGCGCAACAACAGCAACAGCAACAGGCAGAGTATGAGTGGATGTTGCAACAGCAGCAGCAACAACAGCAGCAACAGGCTCAACTTCAGGCCGTTCAACAGGCCCAGCAGGAGTCGTGGATGCGACAACAAATGTTGATCCAGCAACAGGAACAACAACAGCAGCAGCTATACCAACAACAACTACAAGAGCAACAGCAGCAGCAATTCTTCCAGCCTCAACTTCAGCCGCAGCCTACAGGGTATGGCTCCAACAACCCGTTCGCTCTTGCTGCAGGCACGGCGAACTTCTCATCGCCAGCTCCACCCATACCAAACTTCGACTTCAGTAGCTCCTCGTCATCTCAATTCGGTGGCTCTTCGTCTCTTAGTATACCCCAAACACAACAGCAACCGCCAAGGCCCCAGTCTCAGCCAACGTCCTTTACGCCGCGGCCGGCAAGCCCGACCACCGCCAATACGCAAGCCAATGCCCGCCGTCCGAACGTGATTACGTCAGACAAGCACTCACAGTTGAACAACCTTTTCGCAAATCGGTGCGCTCTTTTCCACGTTCATCAATGTACAAAGCCTCGTATACTAATCAGAGCCTTCGATTGTGCCATCCTTGTAGCGACGATGGTCAGGACACCTTTGGTAACGTCGGAGCATTGCGTTATGGTACCCAAGCTGGTACTCTCATTGGCCAGTCGACTGGAACCAATCCTTTTGCCAAAAGTAACGGTTTCCCACAGCAGCAGCAGCAACAACAGAACGATCAGCCGTTCTTTTCGATCTGATTGGGAGGCTTTCGAAGTAGTGATAATACCTAATGATTTCCCCCTCCCGCCTCCGATTCAGACGTGTCCAACTCATATTCTGTCCTTCTCTCCACCTTAATGCGATACTATCTATCCGTAGAAACTCCCTCGCGAATGGGCGCAATCTACCTACACGCGATCCTAGGTGATTCTTTATACCCACCGAGAACATATACATATTCCTTTAGCAACCACTTAGAAACCTTATAGAGTGAAGCAGGGTGTTTGCCTGTACAGATAGACGTTATATGAGAAGGCGCTCTGCAGGGACAGCGTGCCTGATTGCGGCGTTAAGCTCGCCTATCAAAACCCTGAGAGACCTAATGGAACACAACGATGCCACCAAGCAGAATTGGATCAAGGTGCTAGTTCTAACCTCATTCTCCACCATTCCTTTGCTCATGTACAACAGGAAGCGAAAATTGGCGAAGGAGGATATGCCGCTGTATATAGAGGTGAGCAGCAGCAATACTGCTCTTAGGAAAACCAGTTCACGAAAGCCACGAATGAAGCCAGACACACTGTCACTGGTCGCCAAGCCGCCATAAAGAAGATCAAGGTCGGTCAATTCAAAGACGGACTTAATATGTCAGCTGTTCGAGAAGTGCGATACCTTCGAGAGCTGCACCATCCCAATGTGATCGCGGTATGCATATTATTCGCTCTCAAGAACCTAAATCGATTGATGAGATGTGATCCGAAACGCAGTTGCTGGATGTCTTCTCCTCCGAGACAAATCTGAACCTTGTGCTCGAGATCTTGAACTCGGACCTTGAAGTGGTCATCAGAGATCGCACCATCCCATTCTTCAAATCTCAAGATGTAAAGAGTTGGATGGCCATGACTATTAGGGGCCTCGAATTCTGTCACCGGAATTGGGTTCTCCATCGGGTAAGCAACACGACGTGTCTGGTATTCGCATCGCCCACGCCATTACGGTTTATTCAGGATATCAAACCAAGCAACCTGCTCATCTCTTCCTCTGGAGTTCTCAAACTTGCGGATTTCGGTCTTGCGAGAGACCTCGCCGATCCCCACGCATATATGAGGATGACATCTCAAGTCGTTACACGGTATATACAGAGCACTTTCTTTTCGATCGAGGGCTGATACGGCGCCGGGTGAGGACAGATGGTACCGCCCGCCAGAATTGCTTTATGGTTGTCGCCAGTACAGCACTTCCATAGACATCTGGGCGGTTGGTGCAGTCTTCGCAGAACTGATGCTGGGAGTGCCCTATATGCCAGGAGAGTCTGATCTCGATCAATTGAAAACGATCTTCCACGCATTGGGTACACCCACTGAAGAGGAATGGCCGGTGTGTTTTCTTATCCTGGATCATCCGCAACAGTGCAATGCTCTATGTGAAAATGAATAACCCGTTTGATCCAGGGATACACAAGACTACCAGATTATTGTTCGGTGGGACAGTTCTCAAAGCAACCTCTAAACATACTATTCTCTGCGGCATCTCCAGCTGCACTCGACCTCTTGAGCAAATGCCTAATATTCGAACCCCGCAGACGGATCAGCGCGAAAGATGTGAGTTATCGTTTCGTATTCCATTGATGACAGTAGCCCAACCCTCCCTTCACATCAGGCTCTCAATCACCCTTACTTCTTCGAAGATCCACCCCCCAGTCACCCTTCAAAATTACCCAGAGTCAAACCACCACAAGATGACAGCCATGAAGACGACGTGATGGCTGAAAGCGAAGCGTGTTAAGGGTGCAGGCGGTGGTAGTCTTGGTACGAAAAGAAAGGCCGCTGAACTCGAGGGCGATCCACTGAGATTGCACGGGAATCCCATTCGATTCTGATAAAGGACTTGCCGTTCTCCTCTTAGTGTTTATAGTAGGTCATCAAGGATACATACATGCATATGGAGATCTACAAGCGAAATGCAAATGAAGTAGGAGACTGCGGGAACAGATTCGTCCGCGTATTCTAAAGAGGCTTACTTGTTACTAGATCTGTTGTTACAAGTCGGCTTACCCCTCCCTAGATCCTGTTCCACACTAGGTACTGAAGTGCAAAACATTGGACATCGGGTCATGGAATGACCGGTCTAAAATGGGTATCATCTGAAGCCAAGAACAGAAATGGCAAGAAGGGATCGTCGCCAATCCAGAAAAAAAAAATACATCTCTCACAGTCCTACAACAGCCGCTGCGAGATCTTTCCACCCCCGCCGTACGACCACCCGGGTCTCGAACCTCGCTTTCGCTAACGACTCGACGAAGCGTGAATCCATCTCGCTGAAAGCACTGAGTTGTAACCGAGCCATATCAGTAGCCAATACCGACGAGGCGGAATCAGGCTTGGAACGCGGTTTTGCCGTCTCGATGAGATTGCCAAGTTCGCCTACCCATATAGCTACATGGGAGTGGAAGAGGTCTAGGAGAAGCATCGGGGTATGTAATTCTGGGGGGAAGTTCGAGATGGAGCGGCGTTCCTCCCTGCTGGAATGACTCGAAGGAGAATCAGAACCTTTGGAGCTGGTCGATTTGCTACTCTGACTGGACTGTCGCCTAGTCGATTTTCGCCGGTAGACGATCGGAGAAATCAGTTGGGTCTTCGTGATAGGGGAGCCTTGGCCAGTGGGGTTCTCTAATAGAGCCACGTCTGGTCCATCTAGCCGTAGCCTTCCACCACCAAAGTCCTCACCACTCATCCACAAACTTCCACAAACCAGACACACGTCCTCGTAGGTAAAGAGCCGCCATGGAAAGGAGTCCATCCAGGTTTTCCCCGTTTGGCCTTCGCTTTGATGGACATGAGTATGGATATGATTTGGTTGGTTTGCATTGGTTGTTGCTGTGCATCGGAGGATCCGATCGATTCTGCTCCATAGTCTGATGTCGCTGAACGTGAAGCGGACTTGCTGCAGCTTGGGAGTGGAAGCCGACGAGGAAGCCAATGAGGGAGGGGTGGGTATATACAAGTTCGGTCGTGTTATGGGGATCGTTGATACTTCAGTGAGCGCTGAGATCGATGGTGTGATGGTGGTCAAATCGACGATCAGATCATAGAGGGCAGGCCGCTCGAGAAATAGAGCGTCGGTAGTGCCTGCTCCCAGACATGTATTAGGCCGGCAGGAGGATTAAAGGGCTCAAAGAACTCACAGGCGGTCCAGCCAAGACCCGTGGACGACTCGGCCTTCAGCATATCGATATCGATGAGCCCGACCGTCCCAAGGGCTTTTGGACGGCGATCATCCGGCGATGACGGGCGTCCACGTTCATCCCCGCCAATCTCTCCGAATGCGACGTCGATGCAGCACTTCGCTAGCAATCCAGCGATCTGGACAGGCGTATTTGTGTACAGGAGCACGCGTTTGCGAGCGAGAACGTACTTGAAGATGGTCAGAAAGGATGGGCCGATGACTCGGAGGAGGTAAGGTAGCTGTAGTAAAGGATGTGATGAGACGGAAAGTTCAGATTCCCAGTCTGAGAGAGTTTGAGGAATGTTCGAAGGCGATAATGCGTCGTATTTATGGTCGTGAAAATAAGATTCTAGAGCCTCGCGGTCGTGGATTTCTTGCAGTGCTGTGACATGCCGCCATGGTCGTGGATACGGCGAAGGACCTATAGTTGGATAGATTGATCAGACCCAGTTTCGACAGTCTGATGTCTGGCTCACCAAGGAAAACGCCGAACGCCTCCATCGAATACCCCCTCTTGCCATGCGCCTCGGGTAACTTCCGTCTCCGGAAAATGGACACCGCATCGAGTCCATCTTTTACGAAGTAGCTATCGCGCAGCGCACGGCAATGTACTATCAGTTATTAATAAAGATGCCACATGCAGTGCCTTCCTAAATAGTCACTCACACAACATCCACTTCAACCCCGTGGAGTCCACTAGGCAGAGAGCTAAATTCTACGCCTGACAAGCTCGTAGCGTATCGGCCATCATCAACAGTTGAGCTCCAATCCAATGTATTTCCTTGTGTGTGGTGGAAAGACGTATGGAAGGCTGCGACCACATCGTTGTTGGACTCAGCCCTCGAGGAGCTCACAGAAGGCTCTCCGCTGGACATGGAAATTCAAAAAGAATGACAATACGAGATGGACGTAGCCGACACGGGATGGTAAGGAGAAAGGGAATCCATGACGACTGGTCAGAAGTCAAATTTACCGGTACCTGGAATTGGCTGTGCTTGAAGCGATGCCAATATCACTCTACACGTTGCAATTGCCCCGCAGAGATATCATATCTTTCAACTGCCAACCACTGTGACTAGTATCCGCCTCTTCCACCCTCTCATTATCGTTGCTTACTATCTCGATGGATGGTGTCAAAGTTGGAGTGAAAGTTTTGTCAACCGTTCTCAATGCTGCCCCAATTCCAGAGCCGTTGAAGTCTGCAGTGACAGCTATTCCAACACTCGTTCTCGACATTGTGGGGATTCTTGAGGTAAATTTAGAAGGATAACCTACTATGTGATCGAGCTGCTAAACCCTACAGCCACTCAGGGGACGAAACAGAATGTGGATGATGCCGCAGCATTGGTAGTCTATATTTCAGACTTGACCATACTAGTTATGCGCCCACTCGAGACCAAACCGCAACACTCACTGGACAAGAACGCGGTGTTGGGGTCGCGGATTGGGGAATTCACCGCGTGAGTTGTTGCCGCTCTCGCTTGAAGTACATGGCCAATGACGCATCATGACTTCGCAGGGTGTTGGAGAAAATCAAGCAGGACATGTCGACTCTTATGTCCCGGAGGCGACTTAAAAGGCTCTTCACCTATGCGAACGACACCTCCAAACTAGCAGAAATGAAGAGGCGGGTGGATGAGGCATCACGAGGTCTTCAGGTGAAAGGAAGACAGACCGACTATTTGCCGTGCTACCACGAGTAACAGATAGTTTTTGATTTTAGCTGGAGATTATTGTAACTACGGGACACGAGGTTGATGTTATTAGTCAAGAACAACGCCTCGTGTTTCAGAAGCAAGAGGTAAGTACAGTTTGTCGGATCGCTCCGGATTCTGGCTGTGGTTCCTAAATTCTTGGTATCAGGTCGTCATCCAACAGCAGTACCTCGCGAACCAACAGTTGTGCCTTGTGATACAGAAGCAGCAGGTGAGCCTGCTGTTGCACTTCATAAGATACGGATTTCTAAGTCATTTTTCCTTTCCTTAGGAAGCAGGTGTGTATCACTTGCCTCTCAAGAGTAGCTTTGACCGATCGAGGTGGTTTTATTTTATTTTGTGTAAGATATCGATCGCCTCATCGAGCTGCTCGGTGACGGAGATCCCGGCGCAGCTAAAAAGCGGCCGTGCTTGGATGGGACACGCATCGCTCTATTAGAAAGGATCACACAATGGATAGAGGAGCCATTGACTGGTGGTAGGAACTGCTTTTCGTTATTTGGAGTGGCCGGTAGCGGGAAGTCGTCCATCGCAGCGAGCATTGCTAATCAAGAGCGAAAGCTACAGCGTCTGGGTGGTCGATTTCACTTCACTCGTGACGAGCAGGCTCGAAACACAGGCGCCATATTGGCGCTTGCCGCCCAGATTGCGTTGGCAATTGGGGATGAACCGGACATCGCTCACATGACGCCGGATCACCAATTCCAGAAGCTGATCCAGGAGCCGCTAGAAACCCTCGACAGCACTTCCCCAGTGCTTGTCATCGTCTTAGACGCTCTTGACGAGTGTGACCCCGACTACGCCTCGTCGCTCCTTCGCTTTATCAGCAAAGGCCTCGCCAAGCTCTCCGCCATAATCAAATTCTTCATCACAAGTCGCGCGGAGCCCGACTTGCTGTATCACTACAAGAAGGAGTCAATGAGTTCACGACTAGAAATTCATAATCTTGGAGACGAGGATACGGAGTTGGTGGAAAGGGATATCGAGATGTATCTCAAGGAAGAGTTGCCTGAGATGGTGGGACCGCTGCTGAACGATCCATCTGCTGATTGACCTGGAGAAGAGAAACGCCGCGCCCTCGCACGCAAATCGCAGGGCCTATTCATATATGCAACGACAGCGACTCGAATAATCGCAGATCGTAACCGTGGTCGTGACCCTGAGGAGGTGCTCGAGCGACTTCTCTTTTCGGACGATCACGCCCCTCTCGATGATATCTACGGCCAGGTTATGGACAGAGCTTGCCCCGGAACAGTTAACAAAGATCTCCTCGCGCTGTTTCAAAGCGTTCTTGGTGCGCTGGTTGTCGCGCGAGTGCCGGTAAACACGCACACTCTCACTTCCCTGCTCTGTTCAGACAGCTTACATCAGCGAGAATTCTCCGATCATCTGCGCCTCAAAGTCCTGAGGTACTTGCAAGCTGTACTCATCGTTCCTGGTGTGGACACTTCTTACTCCACACAGGACGAGCAGCCCATTCGATTCATCCACACATCCTTCATTGACTATTTAACTGACCAGTCCGGGTGCGACCCTCGCTTCAGAGTCAACGTCACCGAGCAACACGAACGGATGGCCATTGGGTGCTTCCGCCAGGTGCAGGACTTAAAGCCAAATATTTGCGGCCTCGACCCTTCTTTTCCAAACTCGGAGATCAAGGGCCTTGATCAGGGGATACGGGGGCGTCTGTCGCCAGCATTGCAGTACGCATGCGTGCATGTAACCGCACATGTCTCACAGGCGCCAAGGGGAAGCGCGGATGTCGAGCGGCTAGTAAAGACATTCGCCCAGGCGAATTTGATGACATGGTTAGAGGCGTTGAGTCTGATGGGGCAGGCCCATTATGCAATCGGCATGATTGCGTTGATAGATTCATGGTTAAAGGTGCGATCACCTGTGCTTCAGTATCTCTGTGATGACTGATATTTTTGGGTGCATACAGTCGAAGCCACATCGAGACTCACTCCCAGCTTCTCCCATCGAGTTCTACGGGCGTCACATCATGCCATCAAATGTGTCGTCGTTCGCGGCGCCATCGCCACGGGTCACCCCAGGTACTTTTCTTTTGCTTATTCTCGCGAACCTATACCGCATAATCGCTAGGATCTTGACTCCAGTGATGGCGCTTGCAGCTCCATTGGCCAAGCTGCCAAAATTAGATGATCTAACTCTGACCTTACTCCGCGACTTCCAACGCTTTGTCTTGGAGTTCATGGAACTGATCACAGCTAGCTCCACTCATATCTATCACTCTGCCTTAGCATTCACACCAACTCAGACTGATCTATTTCGGGTGTATGGTCATATGGCCGGAGGTGGTCCAAAGATCATTCGAGGTCGCAAAGAACAATGGCCGCAATCGCTTAGGACTGAAACTAAACACTGCACTGCGTTCAATCACTTACTTGTCCCTCCTGGCGGCAAGGCTGTTGCCTCTGGGTCTGATGATTGTGCTACGCGTCGGTGGGATACTGGCAAGGGAGCGCCTACCGGGGAAGTTCTGGAAGGCCATACCCATGCCGTCAGCTGCCTGGCTATATCTCCCGACAGAAAAACTATCGCCTCTGGGTCCTATGACAAGACAGTGCGATTGTGGGATGCTTGCACGGGAGCACCGGTTGGAGAGGCTCTGACAGGCCATACGAGCGTCGTCCGGTGCCTTGCCATATCTCCCGATGGAAAGATCATCGTCTCCGGAGCCGATGATGGCACGGTGCGCCTGTGGAATGCTATTAATATATCGCCCATCGGAAAGGCTATCGAGATCCCCAACCCTACGAATCGCATAGCATTTATATCTTTTTCTCCCGATGGCGCGTTCTTCCTCGTCGCCCACACCAACGACTCGCATTCATTCGACCTCACTGCATGGGATGCCACACGCCAAGTTCGCAAGATCGATACAGACTTGTCGCTAGCTATGCCAATCCTGAATCCTCCGGTCCATTCTTTCACCCTCAACGATAATGGCTGGGTTCTAAGTCTGGAGAGGAAGAGGTTATTTTGGTTACCAAACGAACTGCGGGGTTCGGGGAAACTTCATACTCTAAGTAATGTACTCTTTGGAGTGGAGAGCAAAGAGGTTTCGCTGTTCGACATTTCTGCTTGTATTTCTAGCGATGTCACGTCCTGCTTTCCTTGATTCTTGACCATTATCCTTTGCTTTCCTCAAGTACATTTCATACCCAAGGATGGATGCGGACAGTGCTGCACTGGCCTATTGAGATGCCATCGAATCAAGAGGCTCGTTCGAGTGAGCGAAGTGAGATGTAAGTATGGAATGTGCTGTCCCTGTTCGTGTAATACAATTGAAGCGTGCACTGCGTGCAAATTTGAAAAATACCTACGCGATGGGCAAGTCTTTATACAATTTCGGATGAAGCGTGATCTCATTTTCAGCCAGAGCTACGAACCCAAGGAAAGGGTTACTTCTTCGGCTTCCTCCTCATCTCCTCGTCCTTTAGGGGGTGCAGCATGACCTTGTTGACATGTCCCGGAGTCATGCCTGTGTGACCTTTCGACCAGTCATAGGACACAGCATAGGCGAAGATCGTTCCGGTTCGATTGATGGCAGTGCATGCGATCGGGCCGGGCGCAGGCTCAAATGCTGCAATGGTGAGACAGTCAGAAGTCAGAGAACGATTTGGCACATAACCACCCAAAGCCGTACATTTGAGGCGTATCCTCGAGTCCTTGTCCCAGAAACACACCGCTCCGTCTGATCCACATGTGCTAAAGGTCCCATGCCGTACATTGAAAGAGATGGCGTTGACGGAGTGCACAGTGGTTCCATCTCTAGGATTCGCCGTATCTTTACGGTGGCACTTGAAGGACATGTTGTTGGCACTATCCTTCTCATCGACATACCTGCGTCAAAATATCAGGAGCTGCAAGGATCTAAGAAAACAGGTTCTAGACGAACTGCACGGCTACACGTCCTTCCACACCACCAATAGCGTAGCCGTCTCCCGCAGGGGAGCATGCGAGCGTCCGTGTTTGCCACTTTAATGGCGACTCGACCTCCCTGAAAATGGTATCCGGTTGCGCAAGATTGACGAGGCATATTTTTCTTTCAGCGGTGGCCACTGCCTGGGAAATAAATGCGCGAGCCGTTGGCGGCGAACGAGGCTTCAAAACCCAGCGATGTGATGTTAGCTCACCAATAACTGCTGAGCGACGTCCATGGCATACACGCGTTCTGGAAGTCGTAGTATTCCCATCGGATTTGGAGATATAATGTTCGTATTCCAATACTAAAAGGATACAAATCATCAGTCGCATTCGAGGGCCAAGGTATTTTGAAGCTACCTTGACGGTCTTATCCCAGCTCCCTGTGATCAAGATCCCGCCACCAGTCCCGATCCACCTCACACACTTGACCGGACCATCATGTGCGCCAACTTGCTGAGAAGCTCCCGTTTGCAAATCATACATTCGCGCCACTCCGTCCGCGCCGCCAGAGAAGATTTTTGTACCATCCTATGACCAAGCTATTGTCAGTTCGAAGACTTCCAGCTCTGAGTATGATAAGAAGTAATGCGCGTACTTTGCTCCAGCAAACGTCAAGGACGGGACCTATAATAACATTTCAGAGGTGATTCTCCCTAGGACGTCGATGTTCTTTGACGGCTTACCCACCTTCGTGCGAGTACATAGCCTTCCCTTGCGATTGCCCCTGTGCGTTAACCTCGTATATGCGAACCTGAAATCAACCACCACAAACCACAACCTGCATGAGCGAATGTTCCAAGTGTATGACGAGAAATCCACCACGTACGCTGCAATCCCAAGAACCGACAGCGAGAAGGTCCGCAGTGGGAGAGAAGGATATGCTCGAGATCGAATCCGGAGGGGGGTTCGCGAGTTCAATGTCTGGTATGGCTGCAGGTTGCTGTTGGGCTTTAAAGAACGCCATATTGGGGGTATGTGCAGCAAAGTTTCGTAGTCAAAAGAATCGGTTTCTCCCAAAGATGGCCTGTAACTCGTCTGAACAAGTGCAGACCGACACTGCTGGAGTAGAACGAAGGCGCTTCTAGTTAGGATCAAAACGCGTGCCGTCAACCGCCGAACCTACCACGCGATCTACGTAAGAGGGGAAATAGTAACCATCACTTCATGGCGTTTCGCCCTATCCTCTCTTCCGCCATGGCCTATTACTTCGTTAGCAAGTGTGTCACGTACCCTCCTGGTAGAAAATTCGTATACGAGAGGATAAAGTCGGTGCGGTTAAATGGAGTGCAGGCAATGTGGCCCGTGTTAAACCTGAATGCAATGGTACAGTGTTCATGGCCATAATATGGGTGTCGGGTACACTGCAGATCGTAGAATGCTTGATATTTCAGTTGAGGAGTTACATATGCATGACAATGTGAAAGGCGGAACTGGCAGAACCGCTCACAAGGACCGACCCTAACAATCATTCATCGTTCCTCGGCCAGCCCATTAGCAAGCTATCCCTCCCCATCCGCCCCTGTAGGAAAGGATGCCGCTGGACGTCCAAGTCTTGTCGGCGAGCGTCATTCGCTCTCGGATACTGCTAGACAATAGTACGTAGCGGATCTGATGAGCCCCGAAGAGAAGGATGGCGCCGAGTCTAAGGCCGATTCGCGAGGGTGGGCGTTGCTGGCCGATGGCTATAACTGATCTTGATGGCCGCTAGCTAAAGGTGTTAAGGGAATATGTACTAACTGCGTGATTCACCCAAGTGACCCTCAATCATTAAACTGACATGGTGAGGCAGTCCAGACCAGTTTATCGATTGACTCTTTCCAAGCCACTCAGTCCCCGGCAGACACAGTAAACAGCAAGTTTGAGTAGAATAGAAATTCATATTGATGCACGTCATCCTGATAAGTCTTCAGGGTAATCCAATCCGACAGGGGGGCATGCAGATTGAGATCGCCACAAGACTGACACACGCGCAGGAGGGCAAACAGCGCAGAAGGAATAAGGCTGCCACCTATATATGGTCAAAGAGATACAAATGGTAGAACAATTAGAAGCTACGGTGAGTAGGTAAAGTAGATTACAAATGGGCCTGAAATCCTTCCACGACTGATCTAAGGTTTCAACTACTTACAATCCTCATGACCAAACTCTGGTATTGGGTTCAAGGCTCGCAGTATCCCGAAGTCTTTGAAAACACAAGCAATGAAGTGGAGGCCGCAAGGTTTCGGGCAACTCTCAGACAACGGCACAACTTGACATCTCTTGTCCTTAACATGTGGAAGGTAAGACTACGACGTTGATAATGGGTTTTTGACACTCACTAAACCTTTACCTTCTTTGCTCAAGTAGCTCAGATCGCCAATGAATACGGAAGCGGCTGATGCCCAGGGACGCCTCCAGAACGTCTTTGAAAACCTAACGACAGAGTGTGACCCGTTAGGTGCTTCGACATCCTTCTCTCGCAGACCCCGCTACCACACCACCTGTACGCGGTTATCGAGTCCCCAGGTCCGTGAAGGAAATTTACGAATGCGTATACAAACTGCATCTTTATTGTCTTGGTCATCTGATTCTTTAGTTGATACGCGAATTTATCGTCGATCCACGCCAGTAACCAATCCAAATTGGGCCAAATGCAACGACACAGTTCAGGCACTTTTCGAACAAGCGAACACAAACGGTCCTGTCCAGGTGTGATTCTCTGCACATTTCATTTAATCTCATTCGATTAACGTCATTGTAGGTGTAAGGGACCCCGCAAGCAGTAAATCCTGCCTCCTGGCGTTACTCCATGCTCGTATACTTGCGGAACGTGGCACGGGAGTCTACTATTATGGATCATGGCCCGAGCATTACTCTCAAGATGACCATCGTTATCATGAGTGGCGAAGGCGCCTGAGTACAGAGATGGAAATTGGACCGACGTCGATCGAGAGGGCATTACGCGTTATGTGCTGATCGATGAAGCGCAGGAAACAGACTGGGGTCTGCCTCTATGGAATGGACTCTTTGGACCAGCCCAGCAAAGCGACATCCGAGTCAAAGTTGCGCTCTTCGGCATTTTCGGTGGTCCCTTAGCCGCACCAGACCTCCGTCTCGTTGACCGGGTACTTTACCCATCTTCGTTCCCGGAGCACGTGTTTCTTTGAAGCCGTCCGAGTCTTGTCCACTAGTCTACTCCTAAAACCTTCTGAATACGGCGATTTCTGCCGACTGCTTACGACTGGCGATACGAAGATATTCCTCGATCAGGACCTCAAGGCTGCGCTGCACCAGTGGACTTCCGGGCACGTCGGTATCCTCCAAACCTCATTTCTTTGGGCTTACTGGAACGTCAGTCATGTCGTGAAGTCTCGTCGTGCGATTTACCCATTACCTTAGCATAGAAACGACGAACCCCCCGTGACTCTTACAACATGGAACGAAGAACACGTCACATTCGAGGAAGTTAGTTAACACCTCCGGTCCTCGATTGCTGGGCGTGGGATGCCGACAGCATTCCAGGTGAACAGTCGCGCTCCGACATGGAGGAAGATGCTTCAACTAAAATCTATTCTTGTTGCGGGACGCGATAAAGGCGATCCGGCGAGATCATTGGAGCAGTGCTACTTGGGTGGATGGCTCCAGTCCAACCCAGCGCCTGAAGGAGGAATTGTGTACACCTTCTCATCGCCTATCCACTCCTCCCACATACCTTGGCTCCTCGACCCTGCTCCTACCCCATTTCATTTTCATCAGCCTTTTGAAATGGCAGAGTGTGTCATCCGTCGCTTCCAACCCTCTTAGCTTTTCTGCCCGACGCGTTGAGATGGAGATGGATCACAAGATCGGCCTTTAGAGTCACGGTATCATGACGAGTTCTATCGCCACCTTCTTGATATCTACCAAGGTGGTGTGGGGATATCGCCCGAGTTTGCCTCCGCGTCCGGTGCCATCGGACGGATCGATTTTTTCTTCCCGACGGTGAAGTGGGGTATCGAATGCACGAGAAAAGGGGGCGGGCTAATAGAGCACTCCAGACGGCTTGGTGCTTACGGTGCTATTGAGAAGTGGTTATTGTCCAACAAGATGGTTGATTACATTCTCCTCGATTTTCGGACATCTCAACCAACACCACACCACCCTGGTACGTTCTTCCCATTGGGCCTACAACCTCACTCTTACCATCTCTTGTAGAGTGCATGAAACTCTTTCATGTCGTTTTCGGTGACCAGGCAACTAGGGTAGTGATCCTGAATAACGAGCTAGAACAAACAGCTGGCTTTAGTTTGTCGGAGAAGAAGTAATAATTTCAATATCACAAGGCCTTACAATTACGGTCTAACATGTTTACGCACCGAGCACTCAGGGATGCTTATATTATGTACCTGGGGACCACACGTTCTCGAGAATAGTTGAAGCAATCGATTCAGATCCTTGTGTAATCATGAATGGTGCAATATAGGGCTGGACAACCCAGGTAGTTGAGTGAGCTCGTCGAACACGTTATATGGACCGCATTCTTCGGCCTTATCTCAGAAGCAATGGTTCCCACTCGACCTGGTCGTGTCAAGAAGGACAGCGTGCACATACTGCGTGGTTAGAAGTGGATCGCACTTGTATTTTTGCAGTGGGACTTATACATGTAATTGGCTGATTATCCTGTTCCGGATCAACAGTCGCTGTTGCATCCATAGAGTTGTGACCAAGGAGCCTGGGCGCTTGTGCCTTGAACTCTACCGGATCGGCCCGAGAATGCATGCGGTCGCCGGAATGATAATGTTGGGGTCCTATGTCAAGGTTTGGTTCGTTTATCCCGAGTGGTCAGGGAGCTCCTTTCTCTGCTTGTGTGTAGTGTGAGTACAAGTATGATTCCAGCTGAGGGTTGAGGACTAATTCGACTCATGGTCCGTTATCTGATAACAAAATCGTGGTTGCCTCAAGGCCTTACAAATACCCCTATCTTGTTGGCTGTCTTTGATCCGTTCAACCGCCCACCAACCCCCTTTCCCCAACCGATCACTCTCTGAATATCTCACTGGTACGTCAAGCCTGCCTTGCTCTTGTGGAGTTGCCCTTGAGCAACCTTCCGAACTGCTCGCTGACACAATTATCTTGATCCCACACCACTCAGAGTAGTATCCTCTCCTGACAATGGACCAGCGATTCTCTGTCCAGCTCAAAGACTCCACTAGGAGCATGCATGACTTTTTGAGCAGTACGCCGGGCGCAGCCACATTGCTCGCTGGCCAAATGTCGAAGGAAGCGTACGCATTGTACCTCTTCGGGATATGGCACCTTTACGAGTGAGTTGAATCACATCCCCCCTTTGGACGACGGATTTATAAAGAAAGTTGGCGCTGACTCTCACTCTAACAGCGCTTTGGAACCCGCATTGGATCTACACAGCACACACCCGGTGCTCGCACCGGTATACAACCCTACCCTTCTTCGCCGAAAGGAGTCTATTTCCTCCGACATTGCATACTTCCTTGGATGCTCGTCAACATCTCCGTCTGAATGGCAGCAACACCCTCTATACACTGAATCATTCTTACCAATCCCGGCACCCATTGCCGCGTATGTCTCCCACATCAACACTCTATCCCAATCCCCCGATCCGTCCCTGCTCCTCACCCATTCCTACATCCGGTATGTCGGCGACATGAACGGTGGCCAAATCATCAAGAGGGTGTTAATGAAGGCGTATAACTTGACCGACGAGCGTTCAATGAGCTTCTACGCCTTCGCGAAGCTCGGGGGTGCAAGTGGCGAAATGGCTTCTAATATGGGCGATGTGGCAAAGCTCATAAAATGGTACAAAGCGGGCATGGACGAAGGTGTTGGCGATAATATGGAGCTCAGAGAGAAGTTGATCGAGGAGACGTTGACCGCATACAAATTCAATGGAGCGATCTTCGACCTCATTACACCCGCCACCACCACTGTAGAGGACAGCGATGATACCGCCAAGGTGCCATCAAGTGCGAACCACTCGTCCATGCACCTGTCCACTATGGGCAAGGCCTATCTTCCACTCTTCGGGATTGGTGCGGCCGCCGTATTGGCGCATTTGATTATGATTCCGAGAGCAGGCCTCCGAGAAGCTGAAGTTGGGGCCGCAGGGTGTCTCTTCCTTAATACTACCACCAAGTGGATGACTGCTGTTGCCGGGTCAACGATGTAGATAGGTCAATCTCGCAAATGTCCGTTGTATCCTCCTGACACGCAACCTGTAACGAACCAATGTACCATAATCCGAGTTACCAGACACAAATGATACCATCAACACAATTCATGTTACTTCACGAAGAAAGTCGAGCGAACCACCTGATGTGGGGTGCCAAACGTGGTATTGCGAGCAGAAGTACGTATAGGTGTTTCCATTCAAGGTTATGGTTTCCACGAGACATGAGAAACGCTCCCGGTCATACATCCTGCACACCAGTGTATGCCGGTAGCTTCTTACAAGCGCCGGCCCAGTCCAAATTGCCGAGGGTAAGCTCCTTTACGACCCCGATCACCTCTGCGATGGTTCCGATACGTTGGTCTGTTGTATCTCGTTCTCTGCAATAAATAAGGTTGGATGAGAACAGTATACAACGGGACAGATGCCTGGGGACTTGTGCTTACCGAAGGGTCATGGTTCCCTTCTGGACCGCTGTGAGTTGGTAGTAAAGACCATGAGTTGCTTGGTGAGCCATATAGAATGCTTCACTCACAGGCAAAATCGAGAGTCACGCCGTATGGGGTACCTAATTCGTCGTTCCTGGCGTATCGTTTGCCGATAGAAGCGTTAGAGTCGTCTACACGTGTGGCAACGCCGGCCCTCCTGAATTGACTGGCTAATAGGATTGATGTACCTTAATATTGGATCTCGAGGTGTAGAAGGATGGTACAGAAATATGACTTACTGACGTCCGGAACCAGTTGCGCAAAGGCCTCGTTGGCACTAAGTGGCACGATGAGGCATTTGACGGGAGCCACAATGGGAGGGAGGGAGAGAACCTGAGAGATCCGTTCACATTGTCAGCGGTGTAGTTACGAGACTGTTGTGAGGTGACTTACGCCTCGTGCGGCGTCTTGCTCCCTTGCCCAGTATGTATGTTCCAGAAGGGAATACAAAATGCGACCAATACCGAAAGACGGTTCGATGACGTTGGGGGTGTAGTCTCGGACTAGAGGCGGATACGCAAGTTAGTCAGACCTTCATGATGCATCATCACAAGTGTCACTACACACTTGAGGTCTTGAATGTCTTTCGCTCGATTGTGAGCATTTCAGGCGTGACCTCGAATTTTGAGCCGTCTTGATGTGACAATGTGACGTTGCTAGATCGCACAAAAGTCCATAAACGTGTTGCAGTTAGGACCTTATCCAGACTCACCCTTTTGATAGGTCCTCCCTGAGCTTCTTCAAGGCCTCCTCGTCAAGCCCATTCACGAGCACCTTCACCTTCTCCCCATCCTTCATAAAGGTTTTACCCCAAACCTTCGCGTTGAAGTTGGGTGTCTCCTTCTCTTCTACTTTTGGCTCTGCCAGTGTCTCGCGCGCCACAAGTGGTTTCCCGGTCGCGTTGGAATGCACCGTCAAGTCATACGCAGAACGATCGGCACATCCAACACACTCGATCCAGCCATACGATGTGTGGATCTCGGCATCCCAGCAGTCCGTAGCATAATGTGCCATCTCGTTGGCCATATGCTGTCTGAACCGCAACCTTGACGGATCGATACCAATGTTGGTCAGGAATAGGTATATCCTGGCAAGGAAGTAACCTAAGGTCTCGTTGTCGACCACTTTGCTGTTTACAGCCTCAGCCACTGTCACCTCGCTGAGGTCGCTGCGTCCGGCACTCTGAACGTCCTTGGGCAGGAGTCGAAGTTTGATATCCTTCACCTCGTGGAATCGGGTATGAAGCTTGTTGAGTGGGTCGACGTAGTGTTCGATTTCAGCCATAGTGAACTCTCGGACACGTAGCAGGCCAGCGCGGGGTGAGATCTCGTTACGGAAGGAGCGACCAATCTGCGCGGAAGCGAATGGGATCTGGCCGTTGTTGAAAGCGAGGAGCCGAGTGAAGTTCAGGAAGTGGCCTTGGGCGGTCTCCGGACGTAGATAACTACCATTGAGAAGGTCAGCATGAGCTACCCGATACTAAGAGAAGGCTGTAACATACCCTTTAATCTTCCCTGTCGGCCCTATGTTGCTATCGAACATCAGGTTGAACTGCACTGGCTCGTCAACTTCGTTCCCCGTGTCTGGGTTGACAATTTTGTACTTTCGGATGAGCTCGCCGAGTTGAGGGCCCGTGTAATTATCAATCTATGGATGGTACTTGGCGTTAGTGATATTCTACGCAGGGGGCGACTCCCGCATGCTTACTTGGGCTAGGACCTGCTCGTATTCTGTAACGACGGCATCATCCAACTTGAGAGCCGTGCTCTTCACTTTCTTTTTCTTTTTCTTGTCATCTGCAGCTGCAGCTGCAGGCTCTTCTACCGTTCCTCTAGCCTCCTTGTCACCTTTCAGCCTCGCTTCCAGTACTCCTTCAACGAGATGATCCGCTCGCAGAACCTCGCCGTTCTTGGTGTCCTTGACCATCCAATCCGCGAACCGCGCGACGTGTCCAGACGTCTCGAACACAGGCGAAGGAGTCATAATCGTCGTGTCTAGCTCCAGCATAGCCTCCTCGATGATAAAGTGCTTCCTCCATTCAGATATGATATTGGCCTGGAGGGCGGACCCTGGCGGTCCATAATCGTATAGACCAGCGACACCTATATAGGACGCGCCATCAGCGATGTTTCAAATCGCGTCCAGGATGTTTCAGTCTGACCTCCATAGATCTCGAAGGCAGGTGCGTAGAAGAATCGGCGCGAGAGGAGGTCCTCGAGCGCTGCCCGAGTGAACGGATGCGCAGTCTTGTTTACAATTGGCGCTGAAGTCGTCGAAGCCATTCTGCAAGGTATAGGAAAGGTCCGCTGATAGGCAGGATAGCTTATAAGATTCGATCTCAGACGGAATCGCCGCATCTAATGACTCGGAACTGGACCAAAAGTGGCGCGTGGAATGTTGGCTTGACTTGCATTTTGAGAAAGCTGTGGTTGTGGACTGACCCTCACCACAGCCCTGAATGCGGCGATATATTCATTCCTGGTATCACATGCCTCCACTAAATGTCAGCCAGGTGCCAGGAGACGATGATTGTGGTTCATTGCGTAGCTCTTGTCCTGTTTGTAGCATACTTTAGGCGGCCTAGAATATACTGTATTCCACAAGGAGAAGCCGAGGTTATAACCAATGCACCGGAGTCAGGAAGCAAAGCAGCCGGGCGTTATATAAGGCAGGGGGACGATCCGAGCTACCTGAAGTGTGACAGTGATAGACGGATCTTTATTTGTTGACCACCGGTTGGTCATGATCTTTTATTAAGATAAGTAATACGACTAAATTTACCAAGGGGAGAGGGACGCTTAGGGGCCCCAGAGGAATATGCGCAGGTGGGGGAACCAGGAAGCCGACTGAAATTAAGGAGGTACGTCATCCTGCTATTGGAGGGATGTCCATGGAGGGAAGAATATTCTAGTAAGATCAATTCACGTAAGCATATACCAATTAGGCCCTGCATAAACAGACATTGCCAATGGTATCGTGTGGGCATCTTCGACTGACCGCCAAATTGCAATCTGGCAGAATTAGCTCGTTTATTGTCTCACCACTTAATACACTCGATCACTCTATTCACAGCCGCAAAGTACTGAAATTCTAAAGACACATTTTGGAGGCTCTACTCGTCGCTAATGGCGCCAGTCTACCACTCGACCGAGCTGTAGCAACTCTTACACTACCTGAACGGTGCATCATTCCCTTGGCACCTGACCTCCCCTTCGGTGCCTCCCAAAGACCGGAGGTTGATGATGCAGTTATGAGAGCATATTTGATGTGCTTGATGGGACTAGTATTAGCACACTCTACACCCAGCTGATTGTCTTAGCTCTGTCAGTGCATGATAGGGCCGGAATTGTGGCTCATCACATCATAGCCATTAGATAAGAGTGAAATACAAAAGATCGAGACAGAAACCAGAGATTCCTTGGGCAATTGGGTGATCGTCAGACGTACAGCGGCGGTCCTTTGCTCTAAGAGCTTCGCTGGATTTATCACCGCTTATCCCTTGCCATATGGCCGTTGGCGAAGTCTAATTACTACCATAGTGTTGGATTCGCCCTGTAATGCAGTTATCTGCAGAAAAGAATGCATCCTGCCGCAGGGGGACGGGTCCAAGATTTCCTTTAGTAGCATTCGGCCATGGTAGCGACATAATGGAAGCGTAGAACCTAGAAATCAAACAAGTATTGTGATTATTCGATCAGGATACTCACTCGTGAGGTACCAAGGTGCTTTCAAACTGAGTTACAACCCAATCTACACAGGTTTTGTATCACAACAATTGAATGATAATGGGTTCACAGTGGTACCACAGGGAAGTACTAAGGGCTCCTTGCATAGACCCAGGTCCTGCGAACCTCGACTATCAGACAGCGAGACATAAGATTTAGCACACAACAACATGAACCAGATTATTGCCGTGCAAACTCTCCAACAAGTCGATCGCATTCCACCGACTGCATTAGGACTTGAAGGAGGATCACTGATATGTATTGTATCGCGCAATTTGCAGACTTGCGACCATGCTCCCTGAAACCGGGTTGCCGCCATTCACAGCTTTGGAGATGAACGGTGACTATATACGCAGAAGACGAGGCACTGAAAGTCAGAATATGTAGTTGTATCATTACAACTAGAACACGGCTGACAACGCTCAACCGGAAGGACATTCATCCCGGTGAGTACATCCAGCAAGGCGCTGTTCGGCGTTCTGGGTTTTGATCTGGGCACGTCCGCATGTGTCATAATGTATTTATTGAAGCTGACGCTTATGTCCGATGTAGGTCTGGTCTCTAAGTCGCATACTACGTCTGCTGTCGTCCTCAAGGGTTAGGAGCTCAACGACACCCGACCCATTGCCACTACCGGTCGAGTTGATCCTGACGATCATGGGATATCTAGAATCCAAAGACATGTGTTCGGCTCTCCGAACGTGTCACGCAATGAGGAATATCGTCGAAACCTGCCTATACGCGCACATTGTCATTCCACCCCACCATCGCCGCCAAAATGCCAACCTCTTCCAAACCCTCCTTAGCCGACCGGATCTCGCGCATAACATCGTCACATTCGAAGGTTCTCTATACCCTGTGCTGCACAAGTCCCGGCTTCCGCATTGGATGCAACACGAACGAGCATTCTCTAGCACCATCGTAACATCAATCCACCACATGGTGAACGTTAAATCCTTATCACTCCGCGACTTCCACTGGATTGGGACGCCATCTCAAACCCGTATCTGCGATGCGATTTGTTCAACTGTATCCCTGATATCCCTTACCGCGCTAGTCATCCAAAATTGTGATGTCTCCACGCATGAACGGCAAGCCGACCATAAGTTTCAACTCCGTCTAATTCTTCAACACCATCCACTCCTCGAACGGCTCAATCTCTGGTCGGGTCATTGGGATCTTGGGCAGTGGATCCTCCCAACCGATGTTCCCCACCTGACTCACCTCACATCGCGACCAAGAGAGGCCACGGTTCTTGTTCCGGGACGCCCTGTCACATCATTATCCCTTACACACGTATTGACGATGCCTAATCAGGATTTCTGGGAGGCATTGGCTTTATCCACTGGCCCAATCCATACTCTGAAAATGGATATCTACGACCCCGAAGCTCTCTTATCGTTTCTTCAGTCTCTATCTGTTCATCTCCCAGATGTACGGAAATTAATTCTGGATGGACCCAACTACGAAGACCTACCCACGGTACGCGCCTGGTTTGCGTTTGCCGACAAGATAGAAAGCCTTGCTGACGTTTCTCATTCAAGTTATCTCAGGGGTTTCCCTCGTTCCGTTCACTTCGCACCATCCATATTCCGTTAATCGATTGTTTGGAATGCACGTTGCACGACTTAGGCTCTGACAGCCAGCGTGATGATCAACGCGCCGACTTCACGGCACGTATCCGTTTGAAATGCCCTCGATTTGAAAGGTTGGACTACGGTCTCTTCAGTCTTTGCGGTTGCGGTATTCTTTAGTCCGTTGTGTCCACCCGCCTATCAGCAGTCGTTGTCTAGGACCCATTCAATACAATGTCTGTATCAATCCAACCAGACTGATTAAGTTCGAACAACTTCGCTGCCGCATGGCCAAACTCTCCATAGCCGACCAGATCTCGCGCACAATATCGTTACTCTCGATGGGCCTCTATACCCTGTGCCGCGCAATTCTCAAATTTCGCATTGGATAAGAGTGTGTACATTGTTGTGACATTAATCTAACACATGGTAAATGTCAAGTCTCCGCGACTTCCGCTGGCTCATCACAAGCTAATGCCCGCCTGTGCTTTTTGGCGAAGCAGATCGTGCTAAATCTTTTGTCCCAAACTGTCGCGTTTGTACGTCGCAAGACTTGGGGAATGTCGATGGGCTATATCGAAGCGCTGCCCGCGATATGATAGCCCTAACGCCATTACAAGGCTCCTAACCATAGCCCTTACACATCGACCCGTACTTTCGCGTCGAAACATCACTCCTTTACCTGATTGTGTGTCTCGATCTCCCTTAGTCGCAGCCTATCGCTGATACGATGTGATGACCTCACATGGATAAGACCTTTCAAGGGCGCTGAGATCTATCTTTATCGCGGGAAGTTATGAATTCTCCACGACTTCAACTACCCTCGTCTAGGGTGTATTGTAGTAGGCAAAGTGCCTCGTAATGTTTTACTTGTCGTTTCTGTATTGCTGGTGCGAGGCCGAGGTAGCAGGTGTAGGGACGGTGTTTCCAATGTCGACAACCTCCAATGTTTGGCTGACTTTAGGTTTTCGACTAGATACAAATCAACCATACAAGGCGACCGTTATAAAGGAATCCCCACTGCCAACTTAGGGCTCCATCCATCCTAGAGCATCCGCCAGATCCGAGAGATATTTTCTTCTGGACGTTGTGGAGTCCTCCGCGAAAAGCCGCAGAGAAATGAACAACAATCCACCAGAGAGAAAGGAAAGATAGACGCATCCCAAGGTAGCCAAAAGTAACAACTGATCGGGTTCGTGATCCGCTGGGGACGAGTACACCAGACGAGAAACGTCCTGATTGTGTCTCGAAGCCATGTTGAAGTCGGCAATGGAGTCGATGAGACCAGTTGCAAATAACGCATCTAAGTTGTTTCCCTCGTCCAAGGTGTTTTGTACTTCATCCCGGGGATCACCGGTTGCGGCTATCCGAGGCGAGTTCTTTATCATCCTTCTATCCTTCGCCCCTGCCACCCATTCATATATGCCGTTCCTGATAGACCCCAAGGGTGGTCTAAGGAAGCGCTCAGGGAAGGAGCTCAGTCTGGATGGTGCCCCCGCCTCGTCCGTCGACTTAAACACGCTCACGATAGTGGAAGGTGGCACACAAAACCATCTAAGGCGAGGGCAGAAGGATATTAGTACGATCATAAGGCTGTTCTAGTGTATGGAGTAGAGTAGCTAGATTCTCCCAACTCACGCGTAGAAACGCCAAAATGCGATATGCAGGAAAAACCCATCCCACCACAGTTTCCACCTAGATAAGTCCTTCATGGCAGAGGATGCAATTCTTTGTCCAGTGGTAACATTTTCGAGTGTTGAAGAATCCGGGAGGGGCAGGTCGTTCGCTTGGGTGTGCATTGAAGGGAACTGCAACGGTCCCATTTTTAAGTCTCGACTTCCTTTTGTACCGTCTAGTGCAGGACTTTATGCCGTGTCAAGAAAATGTTTCGGTTATGGAAACAAAATTTTTTGCTAGTGCGCCCACGGAAGCGATCTAGATGAGAAAGCTCGGCTCGAAGGACAATTGGTAGTGTTTGATGCCTCGATCAACTTGTTGAAGTCTTAGTACCGGTCTAGCTACATATATCACTGAGTAGCTTGAGCTTGCAGATCAGGCCCTGAATGCCACAACGGGAACACCCTGGGTCTGCTGCGGCTTGTGGAAGCCGCTGCCAACACAACGCCAAATGGAAAAAGATGCCAGGAACACAAGGCAATATTTTACTTCCTAGATTACTGTTGCTCGATGCAAAGGTTCATGCTGATTACCATTCTAAACAACGCATGGCTCGATGAACAGTGTATGAAACCAGCTCCTGGGATGATTCGATGCTGGTCAAAGATAACGATGGCGGGAACGAGGCGATCGCCTTTCGGGAAGTAAAGCATGAAGCGAGGGAGAGGGCGACCATGGCGAATGACGCCAATGTTGGGCGGTTGAGTAGCCATTGTTGCCCAAACGGATCATTAGCGGATGCCGGTAATGACACCGAGTGTCCCGAACCGGTAGGAATGGAAGACACAGTCTTTGCCGATGCGCCCGCTTCCTCGTCGTGTTATTTGATTGATCCGGTTCCATCGCCACTTTGAATCACTCCGGGATCACCCGCATTGGCTGTCCTGGACCGTTGATGTCCGGGGCACCGCCATGTCTCCTTTAGCGCGCATCTGCTACAGGGTCCCCTCATCATCATCCGAGAACGGGGCCGGATGCGGTAGCCCCAAGGACGTGACAAGTCTCGGTGCGATCAATTGCGGGTCGTTAGTCGGGGGTGCAGAGAACGACCTATCCATTTCCGTAACCTAGATGCAATCTAGGATTGAATCAACGGGATCTGCAGGTATTCTCGGATGCTCAAGGAAGGCTGAACTATTGCGATGGAGGTTGCATGTGGGTACCTTGGCCACCAACCTGGGCCGAATTGGTGGAATTGACTAATCGACTGGACTGAACCTGATTGATGGCTAAGCTGGAACCGTTAGGTTTAGATAGGCAAAGCTTCTTCATGTTGCCAAGCGCCGGACCGAATAAGATTTTAGGTAATGGTCGGACTCTCCTGTCTTCCGGCCTCCTGCGATGAACTTTGTTTGATTTGAAGCAGCGACTTGTCGGATTCATACAGGAAGGGTTCAACGCCTTCAATATAAAAGATCAAGGCGGGGGTCTGAGAAAGGAGCAGAGGTGGGTGCCATCGTTAGACTTGGGACAGTTTCAATCTGGGCTGTGGCTGTGTTTGGTTTGCGGTCCGGTTTCTTTCCGTCGCCTACAACATATCATCTTGCCAACGTCACAATGGTGCGTCCCGATATCTACCTAACGGGAAATCAAAGTTGGAGCTCATGGTCTGTTTAGGCCTGGTCTCTGACCGACGGATTACCTCTGTGGTCGCGCGAAAACCGGTCCAAGCGCACAACAATGCCCAATGCATTACCGCTACCGGTCGAGATGATTCTGATGATCATGAGACATCTGAACCCCAGAGACATATATTCAGCTCTTCAAACATGCCATGCAATGAGGAGCATCGTTGAAACCTGCCTTTATGCGCACATCTTCATTCCACCCCACCCTCACGTTCGCACGGCCAAACTCCTCCGAACCCTCCATACCCGGCCAGATCTCGCGCACAATATCATCAGCTTTGGTGGGTCTCTGTACCCTGTATCGCCCAAGCCCCAGTTTCCCCGTGTCATCACGCCAACATCTCTCGTCAAGAACTGGTATCAAAGGTGGTCAACAAAGCAACCTGACCCGCAATTGACCGTGATATCGATCCATCGCATGGTGAATGCCAAAACATTAACCCTGTGCGACTTTGCCTGGCTTGGTACCGTATCTGAAACCCTCGTCCGCGACGCAATCTGTTCAACAATATCTTTCACGTCCCTTACCACCCTCATCATCGATGGCCGCGACTTTTTCCGGTCAGGACGGCCTCCGGGCTATAGCCGTGAACTATCTTTGATCATTCGACATCAACCACTCCTTGAGCGGCTCGAACTCCGATCGGGCGATTGGGATCTTGGGCCATGGATTCTCCTGACCGATGTTCCTCGCCTGACCCATCTCACGTCACTGCCAGAAGAGGCCATAATTCTCGTCCCGAGGCGGCCTATAAAATCCTTGATCCTAAGGGACATGGTCGAGCTGCCTGATCAGGTGTTTTGGGGGGCGTTGGCTGCTTCTGCTAGCCCAATCCACACTCTGAAGGTCGATATCCTCCAATACGAAGTTCTACTCCCCTTTGTTCATGCGCTTTCTATTAACCTCCAAGATATACAACATTTGACTCTGAACGGATCTAACTACGAAGACATATCAATGGTACGCGCTTGGCTAAATCGCTCTTGTGGACACGATGAAAACCCTTTTGCTAATGTCTCGTCTGTAAAGCTCACTCAGAACTTTCCCCCACTCCCCTCACTCCGTACCCTCCACATCAAGTTATGGGAGGACTTGGACTGCCAATTGGATGACGTGGATTACGACAAACTGCGCGAGGATCGACGTGTTGATTTCACCTCACGCGTGCGGTCGGAACATCCCCAATTCGAGAGCCCAGACTTCGAACACTTTAGTGGTTGCGGCTGCTACAATCAATCATATCTATCCACACGCTAGAGGACGTTTACCTAGGACAGTCCTGAGAGTTCCCCATATCTCAGTTTATTTCACGGTATGTGCCCATATGCAGGTTGCAACGCATCAAGCTACGTCTTACTTCTGGGCTGTTCAAACAATATGCGCTGAAGATGTGAAGCCCAGGGAGAATGCCAGATCAGGAGAAGTCTCAGTACTAGTGCTACCCTGCGTCCTAATCAGCAAGGCTCTAGATCGCCTGCATAGCATTAATGAATTCCATCTGTGAACCCGATATGACAAACAATACAACCAAGTACTTTTATCAAAACGCGCATCAAAGGAAGAGTTCTGTCATCCTGGCTCGATGATGTCGAGTAGCTAAGGACCTTGAGATGTTCACTTCAGATCGCTGCTTGCCCAGGACGCAAGCCCGCCTTATCCTGGAAGTCCGGTATCTCAAGAAGGATGGCTTTCAGGAGAACCTGCCGTTCTTCGACACTTACCGTCGCGAGGATGAACAATGACCGGGGTAATGGCGGCATCGTGGTGAGTGGCGGGAAATGTATGCCATTACACTTGTTCAGCGTTGACATGAAAGAGACCTTTTCTCCAGCATAGAGCGAGAAACCAGTTTCCTATGTGATGTGATCACGGCGGGATGTTCCAAAAGGTCGCAAAAGAGTTCTTGCATTCGTCATGCAGCGACATTCTCGGCGCCTATCGTTGGGGAACTTGTTCCGTCCAGGATTGTTCCTAGCTCCAATGGTGGGGCCCCGAATATTTCCCCTTGGTCGACGCGCCCCTGCACTAAGCGACCGTGGATAGATCAGGTTGATCTTGTTGAAGGAATACGAGCTCATGCAGGTCTCCAGAGCGCGCCTGCAACCATGTTCAATCCAGCAAGGTGGCCAACTTTCAGCTGACAATCCAGATCTAGAGAGCCTAATCTTATATCTAGTAAAGCGCTGTTCATGTGAGAGAGCACATTAGTTTCATTCTGGGCTGTGTCTGGTACCTGACCGCCCCCTTCGACCACCCTTCCACCTTCACGATGGTCAGCTCTCATGCCTGAGGAGTCGTCGAAGCTGAAGCTCATGGTCTCTTTAGGCTTGGTCTCTGATCAATAGGCCGCCCCTACGTTCGCGCTCAAAACTCTCCGGGCGTGTAACGACGCCCTATGCATTACCACTACCAGTTGAGCTAATCATGAAGATCACGGGACTTTTGGACTACAAGGACATGATTTCAGTTCTTCAAACATGTCACGCAATGAGGACCATCGTCGAAACCTGCCTCTATGAGCATATCTTCATTCCACACTACGATGACCTTCGCACGGCGAGACTCCTTCGAACGCTCCGTACCCGGCCAGATCTCGCACACAACATCATCACCTTCGATGGGAATCTGTACCTCGCGCCGCGCAAGTCCCGGTTTCCACGTGTCATTCCACGGACGTCTCTTGGTAGGACCTGGTTTGGACAGCGGTCGATGAAGCAGCACGATTCGCGGACCGCAATTCATCATACGGTGAATGTCAAATCGTTAAAGATCCACGACTTCGGCTGGCTTGGGACCGAATCTCAAACCTTTGTCTGCAACGCGATCTGTTCAACGATATCCTTGACATCCCTCAACATCCAGGGCTATGTCTTCTTCCACCCATACCGGCACCCGGATTCTGAATTCCAACTCTCTGTGATCCTTCGACATCAACCACTCCTCGAGCGGCTCGAACTCCGGGACGAATGGAATCTTGAGCAGTGGATCCTCCCGACAGATGTTCCCCACCTGACCCATCTCACGACGCGATCAGAAGAGGCCAAAATTTTCGTTCCAGGACAGCCAATTACCTCCTTATCCCTCAGAGAGATATGGGTGATGCCCAATAAGGATTTGCTACCCTTTCTTCAATTCCTTTCCACTCATCTCCATGATGTACAAGATTTGACACTGGATGGACCTTACTACGAAAACGTACCTATGGTGCGTGCCTGACTAAATCGCCTTTACGGACAAGAACGAAAAGGCCTCTGCTAATGTCTCGTCTATTTAGCTAACTCTTGGATTCCCCTCATTTCTCTCGCTTCGCAACTTCCGCATCACAGTACGGGAGCATTGCACCCCAGATGATGACGATGAACCGCGCGAGATTCGGTGCACCGATCTCATCTCACGTGTCCGGTTGGAATGCCCCCAGCTTAAGTACTTGGCATACAGCCACTTTTCTCGTTGCGCCGGCGGTCGTTTCTTTTACCACCACATTTGTTCATGATAGTCACACAAGTTGCCTATGCTCTCGGCTTGTTTCATAGACTTATTTGTCGGTATCCAGACCACAAAACTTGAACCTACGTCCTATCTTCTGGACGGTTCGAATATTATGTGCCGATGGTTTGACATACAGAGAGAACGCCAGGTGCAGCAACCTGGGTACTGGTTCCGTTATGTGCAGTAATTACTAACGACGCTCTGGATTTCCCCAAAATTAAATTTCTCGTCTGAACGAAGCAGCCTAGCTCTCTCATTAGGAGGATATGAAATATTATTAGAAGATCTCCAATATTTCTGATTCTCCAATGGATACACTACTGAGGTCTTTATTTTGTTGCAATTCTACGGATCCAAGTTCGCGTGAAAACCCGGCGGTGGAGCAGATAATAAAAATAAAAAGGCTCGGATTTCCCGAGGATATACATGAGTGATCGAATTATGCACGAGACACGAGGGGAAGGAAGCAGCAGTTAAACCTAGACAAGGTGAAGCTAAGAAGATACTTCACGACCGAAGGAACGGCAAAAAGTTTGTCTATAACCCTAGTGGGCAGGGCCGCGCCCGCCCGCCACTCACTAGTCACGGATGATTGTCGTGCCAGCCAGGGCAGATGCGTCGACGATCCCGAGCCCGGTCAACTGGCTGCACAGCCCATCTACCTGATCCGCCTCATATGAATGCACGTCGACCATAATGGCATCGTCGTCAGAGGGCGATTTCGCCTCGGTCATGTTGACGTCATCATCAACCAGATTCTCGGAGTTCAAGTGAAGGTGCGAGACGTTGGGACCAATGGAGCGGTGATGTTGATCTCGGTTGCAGACGACGTAGGTTCTGGAGTGGTGGACTGGATAACCGGCGCTAATAATGGGAATGCAATCGGTGGGGAGGGCGGAATCGAGCCCCGTAAGCGTGGCAATCTCTTGAGGAGACGTAAGGGACAAGGGCAAGGATAGCTTTCTGTAGAACCTGCGGTTCTTCGACATATACCACCGCGGGGGTAAACAGCGGCCGTGCTAATGGCCGGCGGCGTTGCAATAAGTGGCGGAAAATATACCTATTCAATATCGAAACGGTGAAAGCGACATCCTCTCTAGGATAGAGTAAGGAATCAGTTTTTCATCTGATGTGATCACGGCAGCGGGATGTTCATGATCGCAAAAGAGTTCTTGCATTCATATCTGCGTCTAGCTCCAACAGCGCAATCTAAATATAGCCCTCTGTATTCCTCAGGCGACCGTGGGTAGATCAGGTTGTCATCGGTTGAAGGAATACGAGCTCACGCAGGTCTGCAGCGCACCCAGCCTTATCTAATACACTCAGGTGGCTAATCTTCAGCCGATGACCCAGGGAGCCAGCTCACTTTCTACTCATTAGTTTCAATCTGGACGGTGGCTGGTGCCTGACCGCCCCCCTCCTCTAAACCAATTTCACGATGGTAAGCTCTCATGCTTAATTCTTCGTCGAAGCCGAATCTAATATATGGCATCTGTAGGCCTGGTCTCTGATCAATAGGCTGTCCTTACTATTTTCGCGCTCAAAACCTTCCAGGCGCCTAATGACACCCGGTGCATTACCGCTACCGGTCGAGCTAATCTTGATGATTATGAAACTTTTGGACTACAAGGACATGATTTCAGTTCTCCGAACGTGTCACGCAATGAAGAGCATCGTCGAAACTTGCATCTATGCGCATATTGTCGTTCCATACTACGATCACCTTCGCATGTCGAGACTCCTCCAAACACTCCACACCCGACCAGAACTCGCACGCAATATCATCACCTTCGATGGATCTCTGTACCTTGCACCGCGCAAGTCCCGGTTTTCCCGTGTCGTTCCACGGACGTCACTTGGCAAGAGCTGGTTTGGACAGCGGTCGACGAAGCGGCACGTTTCGCGCACGACAGTGGCTATACTTCATCGTATGGTGAATGTCAAATCGTTGAAGCTTTACGAGCTCACCTGGCTTGGGACAGAATCTCAAACCCTCGTCTGCAACGCGATCTGTTCAACAATGTCCCTCACGTCCCTCACCATCCAGGGCTACGGCCTCTTCCACTCAAGCCGACACCCTGATTCTGATTCCCAACTCTCTGCGATTCTTCGACATCAACCACTCCTTGAGCGGCTCGAACTCGAAGGCGAATGGGATCTCGAGCAGTGGATCCTCCCAACGGATGTTCCTCACCTGACCCATCTTATGTCGCGACCAGGAGAGGCCAAATTTTTCATTCCAGGACGGCCTATCGCATCCTTATCCCTCATGGAGATACGGGCGGCGCCCGATAAGGATTTCTGGGAGGCGTTGTCTACTTCCGCCAGCTCAATCCATACTCTGAAGGTCAATATCCTAAAAGACGGCGCTCTACTACCCGTTCTTCAATTACTTTCCACTCATCTTCGGGATGTACAAGATTTATCACTGGAAGGACCTTACTATGAAAACCTACCTATGGTGCGTGTTCCGAATCGTCTTTACAAAAAATAACAAAACCCCTCTGCTGATGTCTCGTTTTTATAGCTAACTGCCGGATTCCCCTCGTTTCTTTCAGTCCGCACCCTCCACCTCACGGTGTGGGAGCATTGCTGTCCGATTCACAAGGAAGAACACATCAACAATCTACGCACCGATCTCATCGCACGCGTCCAGCTGGAATGCCCTCAGCTTGAGAGTTTGGAGTACGGCCACTTTTCTCGCTGCGGCAGCAATCGTCTCGCCTGTCAATCCTTTCACACATTTGTCTAGGGCAGTCACACGAGTTGTTTATACTCTCAACTTGTTTTCATAAACCTATTTGTCGGTATCTAGGCTGAAAAGTATGAATCTGTGTCCTATCATCTGGATAGTGATATGTGCCGGTAATATAACGTGTAGAGAGAACGCCGGTACTACGCTATGGGCACTCATCACCGACAAGGATTCATCAACCCCCCCCCCCCCCGGGTCCAAAATTACAGGCAAATGAGATGGAAGGGACCTACTTATACTTTTGGTTTGTTAACGCGCTACTAGATTTTTTTTCTGCTTTACCTGGATTCTTCAACCCGTTCGGCGTGGCACTGTCCTCCCATTACAGAATGCAAGGCCGAAATCCTCGAAAGACCCACTGTGTGAGTTTTCAACATTGACATTTCCGTCGGATTATCCACCTGCTAAATAGCATCCGAATTATCCTACCGTGTACCGAAATCGCATGCTGCCAAGCTCTTTGTACAGAAATTCGGCCACGCGTAGTGAACCTGAGCTTAACATTGTCCTGGTTGCTTCAGCCAATTAGCTCCGTCTACATCAGCGAAACGAACATATCTCGTCAATCTGGTTTACAGGCACGTTCCCATCAGAGGTCTAGGACGATGCGTCCACAATTAGTTGATATTAAGATGATAATCATAATGGTAGCGTAGCGTAAGCTAGTGATATGTGGACTGGGGTCTAGGTTCGGAGAGCCAGTTACGTTAAGTCGGAAGATTGTGCGATGGCATATGCTCCTGCCGAAGGAGCACAGGCACAGGTCTCTTGTTCCTCTAGCTACGTCATGCAGTCTAGTTGGGTGCCTAGGGCGACTCCGCGGGTTCGAGCCGTGCGTGGATCCTGTTAAACTGTGGGCTATTGAAAAGCAGGAGCTCGCGGGATTTTAGATTTGGTTTCTATGTTTCAATCTGAGCTGTGCCTGGTCGGCGACCTTGTTCCTCTCCATTCGTCACAATGGTGAGCGTGTACTGATACCTGATGGGTCAATAAAATTGATGCTGATGTCGTGCGCAGCCCTGGTCACTAACCAACAAGCTACCCCTGTTGTCACGTTCAAAACCTTGCGGGCGCCTGGTGATATCCACCACATTGACGCTTCCCGTCGAACTAATCCTAATGGTCATGGGATACCTGAACTCCAGAGACATGTGTTCAGCTCTTAAAACATGTTATGCAATGAGGTGTATCATCGAACCCTGCCTCTATGCGCACATTTTCATTCCATCTCATCATCACCTCCGCATGGCCAAACTCTTCCGGACTCTACGTACCCGACCAGATCTTGCCCGCAATATCATCACTTTCGACGGGTCTCTCTACCCTGCACCATACAAGGCCCAGTATCCATCACCCTTCCTCGTCAAGCATTGGTGTCGAAAGTGGTCAATAAAACGACAAGAGCGAAAGCTCTCTGGCATGATCGTGGCATCGGTGCAGCATATGGTGAACGTAACATCCTTAACCCTTCATGATTTTCGTTGGCTTGGGACCCCGTATCAAACACGCGTCCGCAACGCGATCTATTCATCAATATCCCTTACTACTTTAGCCATCCAGGGTCGTGACTTCTTCCAACCAGGAAGCCACTCTGACTGCGACTTCCAGCTCTGTATGATCCTTCGACACCAACCACTCCTTGAGCGTCTCGAACTCCGGTCGGGCGATTGGGATCCTGGGCAATGGATCCTCCCAACAGACATTCCCCACCTTACCCACCTTATGGCACGCCCAGAAGAAGCCAAATATCTCGTTCCAGGACGCCCTGTCGCATCTTTAGCTCTCAGAAAGATGTTGACATTACCTGGTGAAGATATCTGGGAGGCGCTGACTGCATCCACGAGCCCAATACATACCTTGAAGGTCGATATCTTCGACCTGCAAGTTGTGTTGCCCTTTCTTCATTTGCTTTCTGTACATCTTCAGGATTTACAGAATCTGGCCCTGGACGGAGCTAGCTATGAAAGCTTGCCTATGGTATGCTTTTACATTTTGAGCACCAAGAACAGCCTTTGCTGATATCTCGTTCACAAGCTGACTCAAGGGTTCCCGTCATTTTGCTCACTCCGCACCCTACATCTCACGATATGGGTTCGTTGGGGCCGCAAGCAGAACCGCGCCGGTGCTGCGTTGAACATGGATCGACGCCGCGATCTTGTCACACGCGTCCAATTGGAATGCCCTCAGTTTCAAAGCTTCGACTATAGCCATCGTGGCTGTGGTTTTTTGCTTTAGTCATTTGCCCGCTATAAGACTTTAACACTTGTTTCGTCGCATTTGCGTTGATACTAATGGACATATTCTCTCTTTCTCCCTCATCTTCCGTCATCACAAGGACGTGCCACGATTCACCATTATTCAAATGTATACCTCGGACTTGTTTATGTTGTCATCCCTGTTAGGAGCTTTCTAGTCAACAAGTCGTTGTCGATTCCTTAGACTGTATGCAGTGACTCGTAACAGGAATCCGCTGCGTAAACCTCATATAATGGAAAGGCAACCAAGAAAATGGGGACCAGTCGGTGAGCAAACGGTTATGTATATTGCAATGTCATATTCTATTCATGAAATGCAGGTTGATTTCAATAAGGTTTATAACTAACGAGGTAATTGTACCAGTAACATCAGAATCAATACCTCGAAGAACAATAACAAAACGTGAGGGAAGTAGCCCCGCATCTTCAATATCTAAAATGATTCGACAGTGGTCAAAGATCCGACAATAGCAGCCACAAGATGTCCTCGCCGCGGGAAGTGCATGCGGGCTCCGTATTCGTGAAACGAAGCGAGCGATAAAGCGACCATAGCAATTGGGACAAACAATACCCATACTGGAAGATTAAGTGACCATACCCACCCAGGAAAGTCGCTGTTAGTGGGTGGCGGCAGGACCCGGGGTAATGACGGGCCAATGGGATCGGGCCTAGGTGAAGCCTCGACCAATGTATCCAAGAGGAGCCCGTTGTAACGGAAGGCCAACTGCACTTCCTCGACAATCATTCGTTTCTTCGCCATGTCATCCCCAACGCCTTCGTCCATCGCTGCTTTAAACCATTCCTTCAGCTTTCGTAGATCACCCACCCCACTCGGACCAGTCAACCCTCTGAGCCTTTGGAAATCGTAGAAGCTCATGGCGAGGTCATCGAGAGCATACGTCCGCTTTAGTACGCGTCGTATACATTGACCACCGCTGAGGTCCCCTAGGTATCGAACATACGAATGGGCGAGAAGTGGTGTTGGGTCTTGTGAGCGTCTCAGGTCGTCAAGTCGCGTAATGTATTCTGCGAGTGGGACAGGGAGGGAGGGAAGGAAAGAAGAAGTGTATAGTGAATGTTTCTTCCATTCCGGTGACGATGACGGCGACAAAGAGAGAAGATGAGATATATCTGATGAGAGGGCGTCGCGACGGCGAAGTAATGCAGGGTTATATGAAGGTGCAAGGGTGGGATGTAAACTGTGTTCATCCAGAGCGGATTCCAATGCACTAGTGAGGAAGGAAGAACGGTGTTAGTAGATGACTCAACGCCTGTGTCCAAGCATTCGAGATCATAGGCCATTACGACGAGTGTCACAAGGCGATTCATAGCCTTATGAGGTGTCTTGCGGGTTATGTGGCTTCAATATGGGTATCTCACTCACTCGTATAGATGCCATAGCGTAAAGAGGTACTTGATATACCCGTCTCGCGACAGCGTCCCTTTGATGAGAGCTCTTGCACCAGGCGAGTTTTCTACGTCTTCATGGACTTGCTTGGTAGTATCCTTGAGAAGTACGGAGATGGGCTGAGAAAAGTTGATCGGCGGTTTGGGGTCCATCAGGGGCAAGATAGGCACTATGACTCCATGAAAAGAAGACACAGAAAGCTCAATCAACAGATACGGCGATGGGAGCTGGAAATGTACATACCAGAAGACTCGGGAACGAACCTTGGCCTAGGAACCACGATGATGGAAGAGAATGATGAGACCACTGTGGTGGAAAACGAATGAAGGGTGAATTGGTGATCTACAGCTGTAAGGAAGTGTGGGAGAGATGTCTCACGATAGCATCCCAGACCTCAAGCCAAAAACCTAGTAATTCTTATTAGTCGACCCGGTCCTACCATATCACGCGATGGGGGACAATTGCTGAACAACGACAAGTGTGGGAAGGCTATGACACTCGAACATACGTCATCGCCGTCATCGACGGGTTATTTGTCTACGCTCGTCTTGAAAAGCAACACCCTCAACTCTCCACAGTAAGAAGCAAAGCTTATATAACAGCCGGTGTTGTTATTCGGTGTTACCCACGAGAAGCAATGAGAGGCCGTGTCCACACAAGCACCAGTCCATGGTGTTTGTTAGGACAAAGCTCATTGATGAATCCAGTCTAACATTTCTGACGAATCTCCAGATTTTGGAACTGAGGACATCGCAATCGGATTGATTCGATGGCGTCCATACGTTGATCCTCATTCATCTTCTTGCACATGCCGCCGTTCTTTGGCCCATCCCAAAGATCCCATACTACAAAGTGAAGGTTGCGGAGACAAGGGAACGAAGGAAACGCATCGATTATCTAATGAGATTTATTGTCATCGTTAAATCGTCCGTCTTCGTATCCAGTTTGAGCCCAATCAACATACCAAAGGTATTTGGTTAAATAAAACTCCATTAATAACCAGCTCCTGTACATCTTTAACGTATATGGCAACCATACCCACAACGGGTATTATGTGATCGCTGACGTTGAGCGTCATAGAGGTGATTGGCGCCGTCGACACAGCCAGCGCCTTCCAGACATCCAAGCTGGGTACCGTCCGGATGAACCTGATATCCAAGGACGTAATGGGGCCTCCATAGATTATAACTCCATCTTCTCCCCGTTCCGCTTTGAGGTAACTGAGCCGAGGGATATCGCTTTGTCGGATGTGACGTTCGAGATCCCAGCCGCCTGACCGGAGTCTGAGACGCCCTGAGAGTGGTTGACTCAGAAGGATCCGGGAGATTTGAGGACTGCAGTCCCTCCGATTGCTTGGATCGCTGAATTGGTGGCCTTTTATGACAAGTGCCGTGAGATATGCGAGGGAAGTTGTAACGGAAAGTAGGTTCTGGACGAGACCCCGACACAGGGTTTCAAGCCAATCAAAGTCCCGGAGCGTTAAGGATTTGATATTTACCATATGGCGAATCGATTCCAAAGTCGTATTGGGTAGCGATCGTTCGTGATTCACGGACCACTGTCGATGCCAATTGCCGAAGAGAGAGGGAGGTGAAGTATCGAGTGTGACAGGGTAGAGAGATGCGTTGAATTTGATGATGTTACGTGCAAGTTCTGGTCGGGCATGAAGGGTTCGGAGCAAGTTGACCATGCGGGGGCGTTGGTTAAACGGAATGAAGATGTCTGCGTAGAGGCAGGTTTCGACAATTCTCCTTATTGCGTGGCATGTGCGTAGGATTGAAGACATATCTCTGGTGTCCAGATATGTAATGATGATCAACAGTAGCTCTACTGGAAGCGGTAATGGGTTGGGTGTTGTTAAGTGCAGGGAACGTTTTGGACGGGACAGCCTTTTGAGCGGAGGCCAGGCCTATACAGGAGATGAACGTCAATCTTGGGACTTGATCGGACATCACTTATTCAGACTCACCATCGACGATTGACCTCTCGATTGAAGGAAACTTATGGTTACGGTTGTGTACGGTGCACAGCCTCTGGAACAACTGCGTAGTGGTTCCGAACGTCGACAATTCGTCCAGTGATAATAAATCAAATTATATCAGGTTGCATGTAAAGAGCTTCTTTATAAGTAAAGACAGACGTGATAGCTCTGACATGTAAATTTCTTATGGAACGAACGTTTCATACCGTTGTCGTAACGTTCTTGGTGATCAATGGCAAGTAACTGCAACCAGTAGTTTCTCTACTGATATTCTCAATTCCTCAACCACCATCTGTGGTCAACCGACTATTATTGGTCCAACGACCGAGAGCTCTCACGGAAGTGCCGGTTACTGAACAGAAATGCTTGTACAAAGTTAACGGACCATCGAACGGATATTCCTTCGGATCCGTGACCGACGGTCTCTGGGGCTTGTACGTCGCTGAGTTAACGATGGTAAATAGAGCAACAGGATTACAGCCTGGATGGAGGGGATTTCGTCCTTGTAGTGTCGGAGACAACTTGGGTTGTATTCATCGTCGGCTTGGGTGTAAGCTGGGTCATAGTTCGTAAACAGTGCTCCGGGAAGCTCTGTGAAGCGGTCACACTGTCTTTGAATAGCATCCTAGATGAAAAGGCAATCTATAAAATCTATCTATCAAATCTATTCAGCCATCTAGAAATGTCGGACTCATGTCGGAGACACCGCTAATTTTCAGAATTCTTCCATCTGGCTCCGATCTTCAGGTCTTGGAACTCGGGACATATTGACCTGATGCGTATGATTGCCTCGGTCCGCTTGCCTTCGTAATCATTCCTTCCGTTCGGGCTGTAATTCAACACCGAGAGGCGGAGGGTTCGAAGACAGCGAAACGAAGGGAGCTCTTTGGTTATCTGGTCAAATACATCGTCAATACCCATCACCTCTCGAGTCATTTGGACCTACCCGAGGTAACATCATAACTGAGAAGCAATTAAGAACCAGGTGTTGTACATCTTTCATATATATACCGATTGAGCATAGAGGGGACGCTTTGCGTTCCCAGAGGAAGTCGAATGCCAGAGTGGTGATTGGCATTACCGAAGCAGCTAGCGCCTCCCATGTATCCACATCTCGCACACCCATGAGGTTCGGGATGTACAAGGTTGTAATGGGCCGACCGGGAACGATAACCCGAGCTGCGTTCGAGTCGGCTGTGAGATGGCTGAGGCGAGGAATATCGCTTTGCAGAATCCAAGGTTCGAGATCCCAGCGGCCTGGCCCGAGCTCGAGACGCTCTAGGAGTGGGTGGCTGCGAAGGACCAAGCAAAGTTGAAGACTGTAGTTCTCGTGTGTACCTGAGGTCCAGCACTTTGTCTCGCACTTGACAGCGAGACTGGTGAGGGACCTTAGCGAAGTCGATGAGCGCATCGCATTGAAGATGCGGTCATCAACCCGGGTCCCAAGCCAGTGGAAGTCGCGAAGCGTTAAAGATTTGACGTTCACCATATTATGGATCAATGATACGATTGATTTGGAGAGCCGCTTCATCGAGTGCTCTTGATACCAATGCTTGAGAACGGGTGTTGGTACACGTGTGGAAAAGTGGTACCTATCTGGCGCAGGGTAGAGTCGTCCATCGAAGGTGATAATCTTGTGTGCGAGCTCTGGCCGGGTATGTAGGGTTCGGAGAAGTTTGGCCATGCGGATGTGGTGATAATCACTGAGAGTTGGAATGGAGATATGGGTATAGAGGCAGGCTTCGACGATGCGCTTCATTGCGCGGCATGTTCGGAGAGCCGCAGCCATGTCTCCCGGTATGAGATAGTTTATTATCATCACAACGAGCTCCACAGGAAGCGGAACCGAGGTGGCTGTTGATAACTTTTGAGAATGGTTAAAGGCGAATAGCAAGGAGAGCCTCTGGATCAGAAACCTGGCCTTCACAGCGCATGAGCGTCAACATCACTGGTCATAAGTCTTTTCAGACTCACCATCGTTGATTTTAGCCCTTGAAAAATCGGATTGAGGTAAGGGTTGTAGGAAGTCGAGAGTAACCAGGCTAGTTGCAGGCGTGCACGTGTTGTTAGAAGGCCACGATGCACGTGCAACTGCAAGGGATCGGCCCGGACTAAGCCCGAGTAATGGCCGTTAAGAATACAAAAAGCGAATATTGGGGTCGAATGGCTAAGCTGGCGTGAATCCGACTTGTTCCCTTTTGCAGACTTCGGATTTTAATATGACAAGGCGAGCAGTAGCGATCACGCGTCATTATGACGAGCGTTGTAGGCAGTTCTGAGAGAAGTAATTTTCGCTTGCGGAGTATGCGATGGATGGCTATATTTCACTCACTCAGAGATGCCACAGCGCGGAGAGGGTACTTGATGTACCCCGTGACAGAGTCCCAGCAACAAGAGTTCTTGCTTTAGAGGGGTTCTCCCTAGCTCCATGGGCCCGCTTAGTAGCCCCTTGAGATGTACGGAGATGGGCTGAGAGAAGTCTATCGGTTCGGGCTACACAAAGGCAAGGGCAGTTCTATAGAGAAGCAAAGCGCAGGCTTCGTCAGATTATTTACACGTTATGGCAGTCAGAGTGGTGCATACCGTGTCCGAGCCTCAGAATCCGAACAATGGGAAGGATAATAAGGTTCACTGTGTTGGGAAAGAAAATGTATATCATACAATCCGGTGTCGGCCGTAGCCGGCTTAATCGAGCTTCTCAGAGAAATTTGAGTAACAAATAAACCAGGTGAGAAAGGACCCATGCTAATATCAATAGAGGTCACATACAGTTTCCGGGCCAAAACATCGTTTTTTTTAGAGACTCAAACGAGAAAAATGCAATGCACCATCAGACTCCAGGCCGTGAGACTGTATGTGGTCTCTGGTGTCTATGAATCGCGAGTTTCACCGTCACATCATCCAGTGCCGATACTTGGGTTATAACCACTCACACGAAATGTGGACCCATGTCAAGAGGCAACTCCTACTATGACTATCTGCGTCCGATCTTCACGTCTTCTAACTGAGGACAATTGGCTGGATGCGTGTAATTATATGAGCCCGTGTGTCTTCAATATTCTCCCAGTCGTCTCTGGAGTAATGCCACATCTGGAGGCGGAGGGTGCGAAGACCGCGTAGAGGAGGGAGCAGCCCCCTAATTACCTAGTAAAATACACCGTCAGTGCCAATCATGTCTCGAGTCGATTTGGACACACCCGAGGCAACATCAGCATGACCAAGAACTAGGTGCTGTATATCTTTGATATGTGTACCAATTGAGCTTAGAGCGGACTCGTTGCATTCAGGGAGGATGTCGAAAGTCAAAGTGGTGATTGGCACCACGGAGTCAATCAACGCCGCAACGTCTCGCACATCCATGAGGTTCGGGATGTATAAGGTTGTAATGGGCCGACCGCGAACCATAACCCGAACTGCGTCCGAGTCGGCCGTGAGATGACTGAGGCGAGGAACGTCGCTTGGTTGAATCCAAGGTTCGAGATCCCAGAGACCTGGTCCGAGTTCGAGACGATCTAGGAGTGGATGGCTGCGAAGGACCAAGCAAAGTTGAAGACTGTAGTTCCCGTGCGTGTCTGGGCGCCACAGGGCCGTGTTCTCACAATGGATGGCGAGACTGGTGAGGAACCTTAACGAGACCGTTGAACAGATCACGTCGCAAATGCGGTCTTCAACCCGGGTCCCAAGCCAGTGGAAGTCGTGAAGTGTTAATGATTTGACATTCACCATGTGATGGATCAGTGTTGAGATTGGTTTGGTGAACCTTCGCTCACATCGCTTCATTGAGCGCTCTTGATACCAATGCCCGAGAACGGTCGTGGGCGCTTGAGGAATCAAGAGGTATACTAAACGCGGGGTAGAGACACCCATCGAAGGTGACGATGTTGTGAGCGAGTTCCAGTCGGGTATGTAGGGTTTGGAGGAGTCCGGTCATGCGGGTGTGATAAAAATCATGTTGAGACGGAATGGAAATGTATGTGTAGAGGCGGATTTCGACAATATGCTTCATTGAGCGGCATGTTCGGAGAGCCGAAGCCATGCCACTCGGGGGGAGATAGCCCATAATCATCATAATGAGCTCCACTGGAAGCGGTGACGCGGATAGCCTCTGAGAATGGTTCGGGACGCATAGCAAGAAGGGCCTCCTGAACAAAGACCTAGCCTACACCAGTGCATGAGCGCCAAAACCACCGACTAAGCGCTGCCAGTGGTGCAGACTTGCCATTAATTACTTGAGCTCTTGGAAGACTTGATGGATGTTTGGAAGTCGTGAGAGTAATTGTTTGTTTGTTCTTACTTCCGTCTGCAACATATGAGCTGTAACATCTGCTTGCTTGTTCGGATATTCTTCCGATCTGATCAATCTGGGACGGTGCCAGGAAGAAATTTATGAGGTTCGACGAAACAGCCACAGTGCCACGCGTAGCGATCTGCGGTACTGGACTCGAACCACTGAAACCCTGCAATACTGTCTAGAGACAATGTCGTTCCAATGCCCAAAGCTGTCCCGTGGGTGTGATCACCGTCGTATTGCCCTCGAGTCTCAACGGAACGAAAGGTGCTCAATCAATAGTGTAGTAGGGTCACTGGACGATGTCCATATCCTCACACCATAATAGAATCTCTCTATCAAATTTGATTGATTTCTAAGTTTTGAAGCCGAGGACATCGCGACCTGAGGAATATCGTGGCATCAATGCGTTCCTCCTCATTCGTCCTCTCGCCGTCCACGCTAACCTTTCCTCCATCCCAATAATCCCACACCATGACACGAAGGGTTTGGAGGTAGTGGAACGAAGGGAATCCGCTGATGAGCTGGTGAAATATCTCGGGTCAGTGTTAATCATCCTTACATTTCGTTCAGGGCTATATGTTTGACATACCAAAGGCAGCTCCTGACACGCAGCTCCATGAATAACCAGCTTCTGAACATCTTTCATATACATGGAGGCTGAATACAGAGTGGGGGTAAGATCCTTGTACTGAATGACCTCGAGCGTTAGAGTATCGATTAGCGCTTCCGAGCGAGCCACCGCCTCCCATATATCCGAAGTGGGCACTGTTAAGACGTTTCTGATAAACAGGGACCTGATGGGGCGTCCGCAAACCATTACGGGGGCTTCGCTTGGCTGGGCCATGAGGTGACTAAGGCTGGGAACATCACTCTGTAAGATCCAATGCTCGAGATCCCAATCACCTGAGCGGAGTTCGAGGCGCTCTAGGCGTGGTTGGCTGCGAAGGATCAGGGAGAGTTGAGAGGTATAGTCCCCGGTTTTTCCTGGCTGGAAGAAATTATGACCCTCGATGGCTAGAGCAGTGAGTGAGGCGAAGGAGGTTGTAGAACAGAGCGCATTGGAGATGAGAGTTTGAGACGCCGTTTCGAGCCAGTCAAAGTCTTGGAGTGTTAAGGATCTGACGTTCACCATATGATGGATCAATGTCGTGATCATCACGGAGAGCGTTCGTGCATGTCGGAGCTGATTTAACAACCAACGATTGAGGCCGGACGGTGGTGAGTCGATGTGTGGGACGGGGCTGAAAGATCCGTTGAAGGTAAGGATATAGTGTGTGAGATCCGGCCGGGTATATAAGGTCCGGAGGAGTTTGGCCATGCGGGTGTGATTGCGGCGATGGTGAGTTGGAATGGAGATGTGCTTGTAGAGGCAAGGTTCGACTATGGTTCTCATTGCGTGACATGTTTGAAGAGCTGAAGATACGTCTCTGGGGTGAAGATGGTCCATGACCATCAGGATAAGCTCCAATGGGAGCCGTAGTGGGTTGGATGTCATTGGCTGCGACTGCCCAAGAGGTTTTAAGTGGGCGAACGGAAACCTGACCTGCATAGTGAATGAGCTTTTACATATCTCTGAATAAATGCTATTCAGACTCACCATTGACGGGTTATACTCTTGGGTGGTAATGAAGGTTTTAGAGTTACAGATTATGCTGCGCTACAACTTGAGCTTTCGGGAGAAGACAAGTTGTGAGGAGAGAGTATGGTTGTGGGAGCGACGTGACGCGGTGGGATATCGCTAGCGATAGGTCTATTTCAAAGCCAACCTCCTGATGAAAGGCAAATTTGGGTCTCAAAATGGTCTTGGATCAACCTTGAGTTGTTGAATCAGTCTCATGTTTAAGGAGAAGGAGTGAAGGAAGGAAATGTCCCTGTATGTTAGTATTTGCTTTGTTCCCATTCTTGGCTCCCGGCTCGGTGGCGTTGTGAACATGGTGTATAATCTTTCCTGTAACTTAACTTATGGAATAGCAAAGTACTCTACTTATAAATCATTGGTGTATAATATCGATATTTCACGCTACTGGCTACAAATTGTTTACATAACATCTGTGCTCAAAGCTTTGCCAATGGATTATATGATCCACGAGTCTTGAAAGCAAAGAATAAAACTCCTTGACTCGGCCAAGGTATACTCAAATCGCGGGCTAAACAATTCGTATTCCCGAGACCACGGGTATTAGAGCTAAGTTTCGGAACTAGGGACAACGCGATCGGATGTGTATGGTAGCATTTATCCGTCGGTTCTTACTCATCTTCATGCCCACACCGATGAAGAGAAGGGTATGGAGGCAGCAGAAGGAAGGGAACTTGCTAATCAGCTAGTGGAACGAATTGTCAGTGCCAACCATCCGTCGAGGCCAGACCGGATTCATCAACATACCGAGGTTAGGTGCGGAAATAAAGGTCCCTTTATAATCAGCGTCTGTATATCTTTGAGATACAAAGCAGCTAATTCCAGAACGGATTCGAGGACGCTGTGTTCGAGGACGTTGAGTGAGAGAGTGACAATTGGCGCCGCCGGTGCAGCGAGAAGCTTCCATACGATTGAGTCCTATGGGATGGAAAATAACACGTTGCGCGTAATCGATAACGACGCAACAGGGCCTCCACACGCTACGCCTCTAGCTTCGTATGGTTGAGTGATGAGGCGGGGAACGTTGGTCGGTAAAATGTGGCGTTTAAGACCCCAGCCGCCTAATCGTAGTTGGAGATGCTCTAGGAGTGGATTACAGCGAAGAATGAGACCAATCGAAAGGTGGTATCTCGAGCGTGGGCCTGGGCAGTAGTATCTGTAGTCTTCTATGATGGTAAGAGACGTAAGGGATGGGATGGACCTTGTGACCGAAACCAGCCATGGCGGTGGGATGGACGGCCAGTGAAAGTTACGTAAAGTCAAAGATTTGACGTTTACTATAGGATGGGACAGTTTTTCCTTCATATTGGATTGTGTCTTCCTTGACCACTTAGGTCACCAACGCCTAGCGCCGGGTGGTGGCAAAACACCGTCCGGGTTGGAGTAGATGGGTCCATCAAAGGTGACGATATTGCGTGCGAGATCTGGTCGTGTTTCGAGCGTTCGAGCGAGATTGTATAAACGGTCTATGGCGTACATCGGAAGGACGATGTTCGTATAGAGACAGGTTTCGATGATCCCCCTCATTGCGTGGCATGTTTGAAGAGCCGAACACATATCTCTGGTTTTCAGGCGTTTGACGATCATCAAGATCAGCTCTACTGGAAGTGGTAATGGGCTGGGTGTGATTAAGCGCCGGGGAGGTTTGGGACGGGACAGCCTTTTGATCAGAGATAAGGCCTTCACGGAAGGTGAGCGCTAATCTTGGCACATGCTAAAAATACGCTTTTCGAACTCACCATGGATGATTTTGAGCTCTTCGCAGACGGCTTAAAAGCTGGGGCTGAACAAAAAGGGTGACACGTGCAAAGCCCGGCAATTATGTCATTAGCATTGGCCAGGAACATGGGGTCAATGGAACGGAGCCGGACAGAGCACTAAACACCGCGCGTCAGGCTTAGATTTTAACTGGTCCTGAGTTTGCGGAAATGTCGGTTTTGGCCAAGATTTTCCTTACCTCCAGCCAATCTCAGCCAGCTGGCTAAAGTTTGCGTGAATGTCGTCGCACTCCGTTCTTTAGCCAACCTTTGCACCAACATTTGACCAAACTGTATCCCATAGCGCAAATATTACTATCCAATTACAGCAATCCCATTACCCAAATGCCATCGACACCCTTCCAGCGCCTAACGACGATGCCGCCGATCACTCATATATGGTATATCGGAGCTTCCTCCAGTATTCCATGTCCTCATAATCAAAGGCGCGGAAAACACAACCCATCGTTGAGTGCGTTGCAAAATGGCGTACTGGAACAACTGCCATCAACGTCGAGCAGTATATTGCAATCCTATGCCACAAAAAACAGTAAATCGAAACAGCCCAAACGTCCAGGATGCCAGAGGCACCGCCGTCCGCATCCAGAGCCATCGGAGCGCTCGAAGATGGAGGTGGAGAGAGCCCAAGAGCCATCTGGTGGAGGCGTCAATGTGAATCTGAGAAATTCATCTATGTGGATTATGCGAATTGTCCTGAGATCCCGAGGAAAAGGAAGCCTCTCAGGGTGTCAAAGGTTATCTACCAATAGCCTTTGTGTTCGTCGCTGATTTAGTATAGCTTCTAGATTTTGTGACCGAAGCGACCAATATGTAAGTTCAATTTTCTTGTAAGGAGGGTATACATGACCTCACGCATCTTGTGGATCAGTGCAGACACGCTACTCCTATCAACTCAACCCCAAAGGCGCCAACTCGAGATCGAAGGGATGGGAAGCGCTCATATTACTGTATAAGAGCATGCATCATCAAAAATGGCGTCAGCAATGTTTTGCTTGTGACTGAGTTACGTTCTCACCCTCTGGTACATGGTCCACCAGCTGACTAGTCGTGATTGATATTCTACTCCCGAGCAGGCTCAGAGAGGGAAATCCTGACGATGCTGGTTCTCCAGATCGCACTGGCGCTAGTAACCGAGCTCGTCAAATTTCCCAGGTGAAGGGGCGTGCATTGAATGCAGTTCTTCAACGGAACATCGAAAGGACCTTACATGGTATTTTGTTGACTGTGTTGGCCCCCACCACTCGCTATAACGTGGCGCGGACAGCCTTCCCAACCCGGCCACTGATGGCGCTCTCACAGACTGAGCTCAAAGAGCACCATTGATATATCTATACGTCTAAGCCCATGAGTTCATTGTGTAGATGCGAACGTGATAGATGAGGTCGTATCGAAGTACGGTTGTGTAGGTGATTGACTGGGATGTGATCCGGTGGATGTTCTGGTTGTAGAACGTAATTGCAATTGGGACTTGATCAGGCCGACGCGCTCTAGATGCACATCACGTGGTGACCGAATCTTAGCTAAAGCTTGGATATAGGTGTATTTAGTCTAAATCTTGGCTAAATCCGAACTTTGAGAAACTTCAGTCTAGGTTGAAAATTAAGTCTGACGCGCGGTGAAACCAGCTCGGTTCACCAACCCTGACCGATCTTCAGATTTTGGAAATCGTATGCGGAAGCTGAAAAATAAGGGGAAACCTACTCAGAGTAGTAGTAGTATATCAGTTTTGCGTGTCCTCGAACAAGTTCATGATGACCAGCTGAGATTCCGGGGCATTGTGGACGGCACACTTCTGTGAAGTCGATTACTCCAAAATGCCCTCGACGGGGCGATCGGCTCTGCCAATGTATTTACTAGCTATTCAGCAATATAGGTAGCAGTATGGATAGTAACGATTCTTGGAAAGGTGCTGCCAAAATCGCGACCATAACTCGACGGTATTGGCAGAGGATATCTGGGAGCACCATCAATACCGGATGTAGTCGATGGACCGCGGCCAAAACTATCCAATACTGGACAGGTGCCACTCGTGGAGCTGATTGATAAAGTCTACCACCTCTCAATCTCCAAGTTTTCGAACTGGGGATTCACCGAGCGGATGCACGTGATGGCATGAAGCCGTTGGCCCTCGATCCTCTTCTTGCCTTCTGTGTCGATATCCCATGCCATGATGCAAAGGGTACGAAGGGAGGAGAATGAAGGGAGCCCTTCGACTAGCTGCAGAACACATCGTCAGCCTTGATCGCGAGATGGGCATAATTAGTCTCGGAAGAATATACATACCAGAGGAAGCATGTCATATATAGATCCATGGAGAATCAGCCTTTGCACATCTTTGAAATGCTTTGCAACTGAGCGTAGAACGGACTTAAGGACTTTGGGGCTCCTGGTATCGTTGAGGGCGAAAAAGGTAATCGGCACTGCTGATGCAGCTAGGAACCTCCATTCATCCGGATCAGGCACTTCAAAGAGTTGCACGATGGCTAAGGATGTAATGGACCGTCCCGGGACCAGAAGCCTAGCTTCCTGTGATCGAGCTAGGAGACGACCAAGGTAGGGAACGTCGCTCTGTAGGATGCAACCTTCGAGATCCCAATCGCCTGATGGAAGTTGGAGACATTCTAGAAGTGGTAGACTACCAAGGAGCAGGGAAAGCTCTAAGCTGTAGCCCTCGTGCCTGGATGATATGTCGAAGGCTTTGCCCTCAATGGTTAGAATAGTGAGGGATGAGAGGGATGCCGTCGAAGAGATCGCGTCGCGGACGAGGTTCTGATACGGAGTCCCAAGCCAGCCGAAGTCGCTGAGCGTTAGGATTTGGACGTTCACCATATGATGGATCGATGCTACGGTTGTCTCACAGATCACTCGTTCCTGTTTCCTGATCGATCGCCTTTTATTCCAGTTCTTGATGAAGGATAGCGGCGTAACGGATGGGGACCGGTACTTGGGCGGGGCAGGGAAGAGGGTCCCCTCAAAGGTGATAATATTACGTGCGAGATCCGGTCGGGTATGTAGGGTTCTGAATAGTTTGGCCATGCGGATATTACTCCGAATGAAGATGTCCGTGTAGAGGCGGGTTTCGACGATGCACTTCATTGTGTGGCATGTTCGGAGAGCTGAAGCCATGTCTCTCGGAAGGAGGAGATAGCTCAGAACCATCACAATGAGCTCTACTAGAAGCGGCAGTGAGGTGGACATTGACAATCGCTAGGAATAGTTGGCGCCGCAGAGCAAGGAGGGTCGCTAGGCCAGAGATCTGGGCTTCACCATCGATATCCCAGATCATACGCTGGTTTAAACTCACTATCAGTGGTTCGAGCTCTCGGAAGACTAGACGGAGGAGGTTGTGAATCAGTCGAAGTGCGGCGTGCACGTGTTTTATGCATGGCCAACATGCATTGCCATGGCTGCCCTTGTGTGGCATGTTTGAAGAGCTGCAAGAGAAGCGCCTGGAGCGGAAGCCTTGCGTCCAAAACGTGATCTGAGTCCCCTAAATATCTGACCGGATGCTATTCAGGCTCGACGTCGATGAGTTAAGCTTTTAGTGGTAAGGAAGGTGGTGGAATTCACGGGTTATATAGTGTCACAAGCCGCCACAATCGAGAAAGTAAGAGGCATGATGGTTATGAGACTCAACAGCACCTCCTTCAAAGCCACTTACTCATTCGAAGGCAGATTCGGTCGATCCACCGCCTTGGCTCAAACTTGGGTTATCTAGCTCGTGCCCAAGGAGGGGAGGACGAAGGAAGCGGTGCTTGTTTGTTTTGTTTATTCTTCGCTCATCTCGTCGTGTAACAAATACATGGAACATGTTATACAACTCCGAGGTCATAGCTACACGGGTACTAGTTTGAATCCTCTGACCGACATTGTTCAATCCCTAAATTTTGGAACCGGGGATATCGCGATTGGATACGTGTGGTGGCATCAACCCATTCGTCCTCGCTCATCTCCCTACCCTTGCAATCCCTTCGGTCATCAAGGCGATCCGACACGATGAGACGAAGTGTGTGGAGGCAGCAGAAAGAAGAGAGCTTCCCGATCAGTTGACGGAAACAAGAATTGTCGGTGCCAAGCACCCAGCCTTTGCAGATTCTCATATTCCGTTTGGAACCGAATCGACATACCGAATCTAGCTCCTCTAATAGAACTCCTTTGATAGCCAGTGTCTATAAATCCCTGATATGCTGAGAGACCAAGGCCAGGATGGATCGGAGGTCCTCGGGTCCCGGGGTGTCAAGTGCCAAAGTAGTGGTCGGTGCCTCTGGCCCGGCTGGTCGCTTCTATAGGTTCTGGCCCTATGGGCTTGGTAATTCTAATCTGCGTCTGATTAACAACGATGCTACAAGGCCTCCGTGTACCGTAACCTTGGCTCTGTGTGGCCGAGTCATGAGGTGGCTGAGACGGAGGACGCCGCTCTGTCGGATGTGACGTTCAAGATCCCAGCCGCCTGATTCGAGTTCATGGTTATCTATGAGTGGGAGACGACCGAGAACACTGTGAATTTGAGTACTGTAGCTTGGAAGTGGGTAGTAGTATCTGTAGTCCTCCATTATGATAAGAGCCGTGATAGATCAGAGGGAGCTTATGGTGGAAAGCAACGCTGATGGTGGAACTGTTTCAGGCCACGTGTAGCCACGAAAGGTTAAGGATCCGACATTGACCATATGATGGAGCGATATCTCCTTCGTGCTGCGCCGCGTTTGGTTTTATCGCTGGCCAGATTGTGGCATAATATCGCCCATGAGAGCGAAGTTGGGTCTGTCAAAAGCGGCGATATTGTATGCGAGATCTAGTCGTGTGTTGAGCGTCCGAAAGACCTTGGCTAAATGAGCTATGACCTACGTTGGAAGGACGATGTCCGTGTAGAGGCATGTTTCGATGACCCCCCTTATTGCGCGGCATGTTTGGACAACTGGACACACATGTCTGGGTCCCAGATGCTTGATGATCACCAATATGAACTCTACTGGAAGCGTTAATTGGCTGGGTATAATTAAGAACCTGGGAGGTTTCGAGCGGGACAGCCATTTGAGCAGAGAAAAGGCCCCCATAGAAGGTGAGCTTCAGCCCCGGCACATGCTAAAAATACGCTTTTCGAACTCACCATGAAATATTTTGAGGTCTTCGCAAACGGCTTTAGAGATGGGGGCTGACACGTGCGAATACGTTATTAGCATTGGCCAGGAACGCAACAAAGAAGCACACTCCGCGCCGCCATGATCAGAACGGAGCCCGAGAGCATTGAACCAGTTCAGTTCACCGACCCTGATCGATCCTCAGGTTTTGGAACTGGGGAAATCGTGTGCGGAGGTTGCAAATAAGAGGAACCTGCTCCGAGTGTCGCTCGTTTGTTACTCAAGGATAGATTCTGGAAACTTGCGGACGGCATATTTCTGTAAAGTCAATTACCCCAAAATTGAAAATAAGGCCCTTGACAGGGCGATTGGTACTGAAAATGTATTTACTAGCTATTTAGAAATATAGGTAGAAGTATAGATAATAACGATTCGTAAAAAGGTGCTACCGAAATCACAAACATAACTCGACGGTATTGACAGAATATCCAGGACACCATCAATATCGGACATAGTCGATGGATCGCGGCCAAGACTATGCAATACTGCACCGGTGTCACTCGTGGGGCTGAATGGTAGAGTCTACCACTCCTCAATCTCCAGGTTTTCGAACTGGGGATTCACCGAGCGGATGCACGTGATGGCATGAAGCCGACGGCTATCGATCTTCTTTTTGCCTTCCGTGTCGATATCCCATGCCATGAGTCGGAGGGTGCGAAGGGAGGGGAATGAAGGGAGCCCTTCGACCAGCTGCAAAACGCGTCGTCAATATTGATCGCGAGGTGTGTATATTCAGTGTCGGACGAATCAACATACCAGAGGAAACGCGTGATATGCAGCTCCGTATATAAGCAGCCTCTGTACATCTTTGAAATGCGTTGCAACTGATCGCAGAGCGGACTCAAGGACTTCAGGGTCGATGGTATCGTCGAGGGTCAAAAAGGTAAGCGGCACAGCTGATGCAGCTAGCATCTTCCATTCATCTGGGCCGGGAACTGTGAAGATGCTCGTGATGGATAGAGACGTAATGGGCCTTCCGGGGACCAGGAATCTAGCTTCGTGTGGTCGAGCCACGAGACGACTAAGGCGGGGAACGTCGCTCCGTAGGATGCAATTTTGGAGATCCCATTCGCCTGACCCAAGTTCGAGACTTTCTAGGAGTGGTTGGCTTCGAAGGAGTAGAGAAAGCTGTGAGCTGTGGTTCTCGTGCCCGCCTGATTTGGGGAAGTCTTGGCCGCCGATGATTAAAGTAGTGAGGGATGAGAGGGATACCGTTGAGGAGATCGCGTCGCGGACGAGGTTTTCATACGGGGTCCCGAGCCATCCGAAGTCGTGAAGCGTTATGGATTTGACGTTCACCATATGACGGATCGATGTCACGATTGTTTCAGAAAACGCTTGCTCCTGTATTCTGGTCGACAGTTGCTGATTGCAGTGCGTGATGGAGGATATTAGCATAACGGGCGGAATCTGGGATTTGGGTGGGGCAGGGTGGAGCGTCCCATCAAAGGTGATGATATTGTGCGCGAGCTCTGGTCGCATATGTAGGGTTTGGAGGAGTCTAGCCATGCGGATATTGTGAAGATCGTGGAGAGTCGAAATGGAGATGTGTGTGTAGAGGCAGGTCTCAGCGATGCGCTTCATTGCGTGACATGTTCGGAGAGCTGAAGCCATGTCATTCGGGAAGAGATAGCTCATGACTATTAGAATGAGCTCTACTGGAAGGGGCAGTGAGGTGGACATTGATGGTAGCTGGGAATGATTGTGGGAGGGGCATAGAGAGCCGCCGGATCAGAGACCTGAGCTTTATAGCGTGTAAGGGTCAACATCACCGATTATACGCTGCCATCAAGGGTTCGAGCTCTCAGAAGACTAGCCGGAGGTTGGGAAGTCGCGAATTGGTTAAAGTACTGGTGCACACGTGTTTTGTGCCTGGCCGATATACATTGTGGCTTGCGCGGCATGTTTCAGGAGCCCTTAAGATGGCCCGTGATCACCGGGGTAAGCTCTACCGGGAGCGGCAAGGAGATGGACGTCTTTAATTGCGCAAGAGGTTTTACGGGGGAAACAGAAACCTGGCCAGCCTATATAATGAATGGGCCTTCTCACATCTATGACTAAAATTCACCATCGCCAAATTGAGTTCTTAGGGCCATGAAGGCGGTGGAATGTACGAATTATGCAGCTTGCAAAGCAGCTAAAATCGGAGCTTCTGACGAGAGAAGATGAACTTTGTGATTATGAGAAAAAAACGCGACACAGCGTCTATTTCAAAGCCGCTCACCCAATGAAAGGCACATTTCGGTTGATTCGTCGTCTTGGATCAAATTTGGGCTGTCTGTATCGCATAATGTTATCTCTACATAGAGAATATCTCGGCAGATTTCTGCTCTTTCTAGGATTTATCATTGTGTAATAGTGGCACTCCAGGTTCAAGATCACCCCCGGATTCTGCAGGCGCGGACAGTCTGCTAAACCAAACCATTCTTCAGAGCTATATCTTGAGAAACCCAGCTCACACTTTCTCGTTAATGTCAAACAGGCCGCATTCGCTGTTAGAGATGTGCCTAGGGCGTCGAGTGACACCTAGCACGTATGTTCGAACCAAGTGAGCTGTATAAGCATACCATTTCTCTTGATACTTCATATTCACCATTTGAGTCGCAAAAGTCTCTTGTTCTCGTTCTAAACCATATAAGTATTTTGACCCGTACCTTAGTCGCTTCATATCGACCGCTGAGGTACAGGCCCCTTCTTACTCTTACCACTGTACCGTAGGTAACTTACTACCTGCCAGACGTATTCTGATATTCGCGACTTCCTAGAATCTTGGCGTGTCATCCTCAAACAACAATCAAAGATGCTCCGAGCAATCCAGGTAGCAGAATCAATAATAACGATGCGTGCAGAGGTTTTAAATACCACTATCTATAAATTTTAGCATCGAGATCAGTATATACGCTTTTTAAAGCACAAGATGAATGATCGGTAGGGAATAATCTTACCTGCCGTTGCCAAAAATGCGACCGTAACTCGACAATGTCTACAAGGGATATTTAAAGTATCGACAATATCAGAGGTAGTCGATGGATCACGATAGAACCTACCCAAAAACGAACCGATTTCGCTCATGGGGCTGATTGGCAAAGTCTACCAATTGTTAATTGCCAGGTTTTGGAACTGGGGATTCACCGAGCGGATGTGCGTGATGGCATCAAGCCGCCGACTTTCAACCTTCTTTTCACCCCCCTTGTGGATACCCCATCCCCTGATGTGGATGTTGCGGAGGGAGGGAAACGAAGGGAACTCTTTCACTAGCTGCAGAACATGTCATCAACCTTGATCGCAAGGTGCGTATCATAGTCTCGGAAGAATAAACATACCACATCCATCGTGCTATATATGCATCCGAAGATACGCAGCTTTTGCACATCTTTGAAATGCTTTGCAACTGAGTGCAGAACGGACTTGAGGACTTCGGGGCTCTCGGTATCGTCGATGGCGAAAAAGGTAAGCGGCACTGCCGATGCAGCTAGGAACCTCCATTCATCCGGATCAGGCAATTCGAAGAGTTCCGTGATGCATAAGCCTGTAATGGGCCGTCCCGGGACGAGAAGCTTAGCTTCGTGTGATCGAGCCTGGAGACGACCAAGGCGTGGAACGTCGCTCTGTAGGATGTAACCTTGGAGATCCCAATCGCCTGATTGAAGTCTGAGACATTCTAGAAGTGGTAGACCACGAAGGAGCAGGGAAAGTTCTAAACCGTAGTCCTCGTGCCTGGGTGGTCTGTCGAAGGCTGCACCCAAGAGGGTTAGATCAGTAAGGGATGAGAGGGACACAGTCGAAGAGATCGCGTTGTGGACGAGGTTCTGATACGGAGTTCCAAGCCAGCCGAAATCGCGGAGCAGTAAGGTTTTGATGTTCACCATATGATGAATCGATGCCACGATTGTCTCACAGATCGCTTGTTCCTGTTTCCTGATTAACCGCTCTTTATTCCAGTTCGTGATGAAGGATAGCGGCGTAACAGGTGGGGACCGGTGCTTGGGCGGGGCAGGGTAGAAGGTTCCCTTAAAGGTGATAATATTACGTGCGAGATCCGGTCGGGTATGTAGGGTTCTGAATAGTCTGGCCGCGCGGATATTATGATAATCCTCGGAAGTCGAAATGGAGATGTGCGTATAGAGGCGAGGTTCGACGATGGACTTCATTGTGTGGCATGTTCGGAGAGCTGAAGCCATGTCTCTCGGGAGGAGGAGATAGCTCATAACCATCACAATGAGCTCTACTGGAAGCGGCAGTGATGTGGACATTGATAATCGCTAGGAATAGTTGGCGCCGCGGAGCGAGAAGGGTGATCGCTGGGCCAGAGACCTAGGCTTCAGCGTCGACATTGTAGATTATACGCAGGCTTAAACTTACTATCAGTGGTTCGAGCTCTTAGAAGACTGGATGGAGAAGGTCGTGAATCAGTCAAAGTGTGGCGTGCACGTGTTTTGTGCGCGGCTGACATGCATTGCCATAGTTCTCCTTATATGGCAGGTCTGAGGAGCTGCAAGAAATGTTGTTCATAATCACAAGCCCTGCCTGGAGCGGAAGTGGAGCAGATGTCTTTAACTGTGGTTTTGTAAGAGGTTTTGCGTGGGGAAATTAAAAACGTGGTCCGAGTTCTCCATATACCTGACCGGATGCTATTCAGGCTCGACGTCGATAATTCAAGCTTTTAGTGGTGAGGAATTCACAGGTTATATAGTGTCTCAAGCGGCCGCAATCGAGGAAGCATGATGATCATGGGGACGACAGTACCTATTTAAAGCCGCCTACCCAATAGAAGGCAGATTTGGTGAATCTATCGTCTTGGCTCAAACTTGGGTTGTCTAGCTCGCGCCCAAGGAGGGGAGGACGAAGGATACAGCGCTTTTTTGCCTTGCTTATACCTCACTCTTAACAAATACGTGGAACATGCTATACAATCCCGAAGCCATATCTACACGAATCCTAGTTTCAATCTTCTGAGTGACACTATTCAATCGCTAAGGTTTGGAACCGGGGACATCGCGATCGGATATATTTGGTGGCATCAACCCGTTCGTCCTCGCTCATCCACCTACCCGTGTGATCCTTTCGGCCATTAAATCCATCCGACATGATAACACGAAGTGTGTAGAGACAGCAGAAAGAAGGGAGCTTTCTAATCAGCTTACAAAAACAAAATCGTCCGTGCCGATCGCCCCAGCCTTTGAGATCCTTGACGTGTCACCTCGTCGACACACCGAATTTAGCTCTTCAAATAAAACCCCTTCGATAAACAATGTCTGTACATCTCTGATATGTTGAGAAACCAAGCCCAGAATAGATCGGAGGTCCTTGGGTTCCAGGGTGTCGAGTGTCAAAGTAGTGACGGGCGCCTCTGGCGTGGCTAGCAGCTTCCATAGGTTCCGGCCGTATGGGCTTGGTAATGCCAATCTACTTCTGATCAACAACGACGTTACGCAGCCCTCGTATACCATAACCTTGGCTCTGTGTGGCTGAGGCATGAGGTGGCTGAGGCGGGGAACGTCGCTCTGTAGGATATGGCGTTCAAGATCCCACCCGCCTGATTCGAGTTGAAGACGCTCTGGAAGTGGGCGACGACTGAGAACGCTGCCAATTTGAGTGCTGTAGCTTGGGAGTGGGTAGTAGTACCTGTAGTCCTCTATTATGATAAGAGTCGTGAGGGACGGGAGGTAGGTTATGGTGAAAAGTAGCGCTGACGGTGGAACCTCTTCGGGCCACGCGTAGCCACGGAATGTTAAGGATTTGAGATTGACCATATGGTGCAGCAATGTCTCCTTCGTATTACGCTGTATTTGGTTTTGTCGCTGGCGGAATGGTGGCATAATATCGTCCGTGAGAGCAAAGTCGGATCCGTCAAAAGCGAAGATATTGTATGCGAGATCTAGTATCTAGTCGTGTGTCGAGGGTCCGAAAGGGCTGAGTTAAACGAGTTATGGCGTACGTTGGAAGGACGATGTTCGTGTAGCGGCATGTTTGGAGAACTGAACACATGTCTCTAGTTTTCAGATGCTTGATGATAATTAATATGAGTTCTACTGGAAGCGGTAATGAGTTGACTGTGATTAAGAGCCGGGGAGGATTTGAGCCATTTGGGCAGAGCCAAAGCCTCCACAGAAGATGAGTTTCAATCTTGCCGCGTGGCCAAAATGCACTTTCCCAACTCACCATGGTCAAATTTAAACTCTTCGCAAGTTGGATTGAAGGTATGGGGACAGCAAACAGCAATGATTGCTGACACATCTGCTCACACGCGTAGAGTCCTGTCTAGTTCCGCTTCATCGAGCCATGAGATAGCTGAGGTTTTGAACATCGCTCTCTATGATCCAAGGTTCGAGATTCTCTACTAGTCGGTAGCTGTGAAGGATCCGGGAAAGCTGACGACTGTAATCCCTTTCTAGAGCCTTGCTGGTGATTAGCACACAGGATAGCACCAGTACCGGGACTGCTACTGATCTTGTATTCTCTCCGGACCTCACATCTTCAGTATGTATTATTCGAATAGTCCAAAATGGGACGTAGTATCATCTGTTGCAGCCTGGATATAAACAAATACCGTAAAGGAACAAACTGAGATATGGGAAACGCGTGGGACTGTCCTATACAAACGTCCTCTAACGTGCGGGTGGATGCGATCGACTAAGGCAGCCGCAACCAGTAAAGTGACCGTAGTCTATACTTTCAAGCTGAGGACATCCCAACTGGACGCGTGCGGTGAGATCGGCACGGAGATCCTCGCGTAGTCTGTCGATATCCGCGCCATCCACTTGGTAGCCCTGGTGCTCCCATAATATGATGCGGAGGGTACAGAGTGAGGGGAGTGAGGGGAACTTTTGCGTGAGCTTTACGAACGAGACATTAGCAAAGGCTTGTCATCACATCCACAAAAGCGAGTTAACCCAGCGCGTACCATTGGTAGGTGTTCATAGTCAGGCCCGTTCAGAGTCAAATGTTGTATATCGTGAAGATTGACGGAAAGCGAATCAAGAAAGGAGAGTAGAACTACGTGATGGAGGATATCGACCTTCAGAGTGTGGATTGGGCCGGTCGACGCAGCCAACGCCCCCCAAAACACCTGATCAGGCAGCGCGTACACGTTTCTGAGGACCAAGGATTTGATAGGCCGCCTTGAGACGAGTACTCTAGCCTCTGCTGGCGGTGACATGAGATGGGCGAGGCGGGGAACATCGGTTGGGAGGATCCATTGCCCAAGATCCCAATCGCCCGATCGGAGTTCGAGCCGCTCGAGGAGTGGTTGATGTCGAAGGATCAAAGAGAGTTCACGGTTATAGCCCGGGGGCAGCCCTGGTCGGAAAAAGTCACGGCCATCGATGACGAGGGTGGTAAGGGACGTGAGGGATATTGTTGAGCAGATTGCGTCGCGGACGAGGGTCTCAGATATGGTACCAAGCCAGGCGAAGTCGTACAGGGTTAATAATCTGACGTTTACCATGCGATGGATCGATATGACGGTCAATTGCGGGTCGGGTTGCTTCGTTGACCACCTTTGACACCAGTTCTTGACGAGGGACGTTGGTGTGATGACACGGGGAAGCCGAGACTTGGGCAATGCAGGGTACAGAGACCCACCAAAGCTGATGATGTTGTGTGCGAAATCTGGTCGAGCATGGAGAGTTCGGAGGAGTCTGGCCATGCGTTCGTGATGGTGGGGTGGAATGAGGATGTGCGCATAAAGGCAGGTTTCGACGATACTCCTCATTGCACGGCATGTTTGGAGAGCTGAATACATGTCTCTGGAGTTTAGATGTCCCATGATCATCAAGATCATCTCGATTGGTAGTGGCAATGCATCTGGCGCCGATGCGCGCTCAGACGGTTTTGAGCGCGACCGCAAAGGTAGCCCACCGGTCAGAGACCAAGCCTACACAGACCATGAGCTCTAACTTTGATGTCATGTTAGGGGACGCACCATTGTGACGTTGGCAAGATATGTTGCCAGCGACGGAAGGAAATCGACTGCAAACCAAACACAGCATAGCCACAGCCCAGATTGAAACCGAGAGACCTCCGCTCCTTTCTCAAACCCCGCCTTGATCTTTCGCATTGAACCCTTCCCGTATGAATCAGGCAAGTCGCTGCTTCAAACCAAACAACGTTCATCAGTCGTTCATCGCAGGAGGTCCGGGATAGAAAATCTGACATTTTATTCGTTTCAGCACCTCATATGACGTCATCTACACCTTTCCCACCCATGAAAAGCGGGCGGGCGCTTCGCCGGTTAGCCATCAAGAAGAAATAGCTACAGTATCGATTAAGGGCGTTGGGCGACACAACTGGTGATTATACTAATCGATACAAACCGTTAATTTTTCAAACTGGGGACATATTGACCGGATGGATGCGGTTGCATTAGCTACTTCGGCCTTAGTATTCCTCCGTTCGTTCGCATTGTGATACCATATTGAGATTTCAAAGGAGCGAAGGCAGCGAAACGAACGGAGTCCTTTGATTATCTAGTGAAACGTATCCTCAGTGCCGATCGTATCTCGGGTCATTTGGACATACCAAAGGCAACATCAGACCTGAGGCTGGGAAAAGAAATAGGTATTTTACATCTTTCACATATATACCGATTGAGCACAGGACGGACTCTTTACGTTCACGGGTGAGGTTGAACGTGAACGTCAGAGTTGATTGGCGCTGTCGAAGCGGCCAGCGCTTCCCACGTATCCGCGTCTCGCACGTCCATGAGGTTCGGAATGTATAAGGACGTATTGGGGCGACCGCGAATCATAACCCGAGCTGTGTCCGAGTTGGCTGCGAGATGACTGAGGCGTGGAATATGGCTTTGTAGGATCCAAGGCCCGAGATCCCAGAGACCTGGCAAAAGTTCGAGACGCTCTAGGAGTGGATGGCCTCGAAGGATCAAGCAAAGGTGACGGCTATAGTCCCTGCGTTTGTTCAAGTCCCTACTTAACATTTCCAGACACCGAATGGCGAGACTGGTTAGAGATCTGAGCGAGGCTGTTGAACAGATCAAATTGCAGATGCTTTCTTCGATCCTGATCTCAAGCCAGGGGAGGTCCTGAAGCTCCAGGGATTTGGCATTCATCATGTGATGGATCAACGTCGCGGTTGATTTGGTTATCCTTCGTTCATATCGCTTGATTGAATGCTCTTGATGCCAATGCTTGAGAATGGGCGTTGGAACGCGTGAGGAAAAGTGGTGTCTATCTTGTGCAGGGTAGAGACGCCCGTCAAAGGCGACGATGTTGTGTGCCAGCTCTGGCTGGGTATGTAGGGTCCCCAGGAGTTTGATCACACGGGTGTCATCGGTGGAGATGTGGGAGTAGAGGCAGGTTTCGACATATTGTGGCATATCCGGAGAGCCGAAGCCATATCTCCCTTTGGAAGATAACTCAAGATCATCACAACTAGCTCCTGGAAGCGGTAACGTGGATAGTCGCCTAGAATACGGGAGAAGAGCCTCCGGAACGAAGATCTAGCCTATAACAACGCATGAGCGTCAACATCATCTATTAAATGCTGGTTCAGACTCGCCATCGTTGATTTTAGCTCTTCAAAGACTGGGCTGTGGTTAGAGCTGTAGAAAGTCGACAGGCGTGCACGTGCATGTTCGTACAGGCGGCCACAACGCCATGCGTGATGATCCTGAACTTGACTGGCTTATTATATTTGTCCCGTTACTGCGTAGGGATTAAGCCTTTTCAATGCCGAGAATCTATCCATCGTCGCCATCGCCATCCTATCTCCTTCCTCGAGAACGACTACAGTTTAATTTACTGATAAGAAATACCTATGTCACTACCAACAATGGAATCCCTAAGTCACATGTACACGAATACTAGATACATGTCGCTTGTCCTGGCACAACTGAATCTCTCGACTAACTCTGTTCAATCTCTAAGTTTCGGAACTGGGGACATCGCGATCGGATGTCTGTGGTGGCATCAATCCTTTGTTCCTCGCTCATTTTCCTGCCCATACCGCCAACAAGAAGATCTGGTACAATGAAGCGAAGTGTGTGGAGGCAGCAGAACGAAGGGAGCCTGCCGGTCAGCTAATGAAACAAATCGTCAACGCTGATCTGAAACCTTTCACATTCAGTCTGGAACTCATCGACCTACCGAATGTACCTCCTGAAATAAGACTTTCTTAATAACTAGGGTTTGAATATCTTTGAGGTATTGAGCAGCTAATCCCAGAATGGATTCGAATGGTTCGCGTTCCGGGGCATCAAGCGTTAAAGCGATGATTGGTGCTACCTCTGCGGCCAACAACTTCCATACGTCCCAGCGGTATGGGTTAGGTGATAGCCCCTCGGACTTGATCAGCAATGCAGCAACTGGGCCTCCATATACCATAACACCAGCTTTGTGTGGTCGATCTATGAGGTGGCTGATGCGGGGACCATCGCTCTGTTGGATGCGACGTTCGAGACACCAGCCGCCTGATCGGAATTCGAGACACTCTAGGAGTTGATGGTGGTGGATAACGTGATTCCCCAGGGTACCAAAGTTCGGGGTTGTGTATGGATAGTAGCTTTCGTAGTTTTCTATGATGATGAGGGCCTTGAGAGATGTGAGGGACATCACGCCGGTAAGCAGCGCCTGTGACGGGGTTCTTGGCCAGCCAAAGCCACGTAGAGTCAAGGATTTGACGTTCACCATATGATGAAGCAGCGTCTCCTTTGCGCTAGATTGCGTTCGTTTGTCTCGCTTCATCAACCATTTTCGACGCCACTGCCTGGTTCGAGATGGTGTCATAAAATAATCCATACAAGCGTAGAAGGATCCATCAAAAGTGATGATATTGGATGCGAGATCTGGTCGGGTGTCGAGTGTTCGGAAGAGGTTCATTAGACGGTCCAGAGCGGACCATGGAATGATGACGTTTGTGTAAAGGCAGGTTTCGATAATTCTCCTCATCGCGTGACATGTTTGGATAGCTGAGCACATATCTCCGGTTTCCAGGTGTTTGATGACCATCAGGATCAACTCTACTGGAAGCGGTAAAGCGCTGGGTGTCGTTACGCGCCGGAGTGGTTTTGAGCGGGTCAGCTTCTTGAGTAGAGACGAAGCCTCCATAAAGGGTGAGCTTCAATCTTGGAGAATGGCCAAAATACGGTCTTCAAGACTCACCATGAGTTCTTCTGAACGGCCTGTGAATAACCAAGTGCAAATGACACATAACGCAATGAAAGCCTTTGTCACTTGCAATTCGGCTGCGTTTATTACCACCCTAAAAATCGACATGTTTTTGCGAAATGCAGCATTGGAACACCACTAAGTAAGAGCGCGAGGAATAATTTGAAGTATAATCATTGGACTCATACTCCACATCACTGCAGGGACCTACGTACTGCTTATTCTCGTGCTGAAATCCGTCCTATTGTCGTGGATCACCTTCGGCCATCCGTACGGTGTCAGTGAAGGTATATTGAGATACCACCAATAAACATAACATCAAATGTGGTAGCTGGATGGAAGTAATATCCACATGAGTACGGAACCTATGTCCATTTACCAACTCTGATCAGCCTCCAGGTTTTGAAACTGGGGACATCGCGATTGCATACATATGATAGCGTCAATACGTTGATTCTCATCCATCTTCTTGCCTGTGCCATCAAAGAGATTTCGCACCCCGAAGCGAAGGGTGCGGAGGTTGCAAAATGAGGGGAAACTACTAAATAGCTAGTGACGCATCGTTAGTGCTAGTTGCCCCTTCAAGGTCCTTTTTTTTGTTCGGCAATAATTGACGTACCGAAGATAGCTCGTGAAAGTAAATCCCATTAACGATCAACTCCTGTACATCTTTGAAATGTGTGACAACAAACCGCACGACAGACTCTACAACCACGTTCTCCAAGTAGTGGAGCGTAACGCAGATGGTTGACACCGCCGATATAGCTGGCGCTTCCCATGCGTCCAAGTCGGCTGTCAGCGTGCGGTTGATGAATAATGACGTAATGGGGCGTCCGCGGATCAGAACCCTAGCGTCGCCTGGTCGAGCCATGAGATAGCTGAGGTTTGGGACATCGCTCTGGACGATCCAAGATCCCAGATCCCAGTTGCCTGATCGGAGTTCGAGACGCTCTAGGAGTGGGTGACTACGAATGATCAGGGAGAGCTGGCGACTGTGATCCCTGACCTGATCTGGTCGGTAGAAGGTTCGACCATGAACGATCAGGGTGGTGAGAGATGGGAGGCATTCTGTTGAGCAGATCGCGCCATAGACGAGTGTCTCAGATTGGCTTCCAGTCCAGTCGAAATCACGGAGCGTCAAGGATTTGACATTCACCATGTGATGGAGTGATGTCACAATCGTCCTGGCAAGCATCCGATCCACCGACCATTCATGACGCCAGCGCTTGATGAAAGATGGGAGCGAAACGCCTTCGCATGGCGACTGGGATTTATCCAACTGAGGGTAGAGACACCCATCGAAGGTGACAATGTTGTGCGCAAGGTCCGCCCGGGTATTTAAAATCCGAAAAAGTTTGGCCATGCGGACGTGACCATGAGGATAAAACCACGGAACGAAGATATGCTTGTAGATATAGGGTTCGAAGATGATCCTCATCCCGTGACATGTTTGGAGCGCTGACACTATATCTCTGATATCGAGATGGCTGGCGATAATCAGAATTAGTTCTGCTGGAAGCGGTACCAAGTTAGATCGATTTAGCCGCCGGACCCGTTTTAAGCAGGGTAGCATGGGCAGCCTGTTAATCAGAAACTGGACCAAGATAAAGCATGCCATTTAATCTCGGCATACTGTCTGGTTGAACACTACTCATTCTTACCATCAACAATTTGGGTCGGGGTTTTACTTTTGACATAAATTGAGATAGTTGGGGTTCTGAGAAGTTGCGAACGGGACACGATCTGCTCAGCATCAACAAGAGAACGTAGTGAGGCCTTCTCACAATGATATAGGGAGCCGAAACCAATTGGTTTGGCGGGGTAGAATAGATGGCGCAGTCGGTAACGATGCTAGGCCTGGGAAAGTGAGAATCTCAGAAAACAAAACAAAAATCTCCCATTGCTGCAGCATCCCCGAGGTCTTATCATCGAAGAATGAATCCCACGGCTACAATTTCAATCGCACGGATCATGCACAGACCGTACAGTGTGATTGTTGTGTTGACGCAATGATTTTTCATGAAGTAAGATCTAAAACCCCAACTACCTGTTCAACTCTGATCAACCTCTCCTCGAGCACCATCGGAGAAGGCTCTCGGAGTCATGTTTGTGGATGATTTGAGTCACGGTATCGAGAATAATGACGGTGCAAATTTTCTTTGAATGACTGCCAATACAATATCGGCATCGGCATCAGTACACGCAGGCATTGTAAAGCTGCAGGAAGATTTATCACAGATGGGTCATCGTCGCCAAGAAGGGATAGGGGTGTTAATTTGTAACCCACTAGAGACACCATGTGAAATCAAGAGGCGGGACCAAGAAAGGGAGCAGTTGATGGATCGTAACCAAATCCATCGAATGCTGAACCACCGTTGCCTGTATCGATTGGTAGACTCGCTTCACCAACTCGGAATAATCTCTAGGGTTTGTAAATGGGGACAACTTGACCGGATACATGTGATGGCATCGACCGGTCGGGCCCATTTGTCTGGCTCGTTCTTTTCCTTAGCCCAACTATCCCATACTAGGAAGCGAAGAATGCGGAGGGAGCAGAACGACGGGAAAATTCTGCAAAGCTAGTAAAGCACGTTGTCAATGACGATCTCACTTCGCGATGCTGAAATCCGATCTAGGAACTATTCAACATACCCACTCTAGCTCACGGATGGAAACCCCAGTGATAACTAACTCCTGTATGCTTTGGAGGTGGAGAGCAATCGAGCGCAGAGAAGGCTCTAGAGGTCCATATCCAGCGTCAAGCGCCAAGGCAGTAACTTTCGCCGTCGAGGCTGCCAACGCCTCCCATACGTCCAGACTAGGCGGCCCCGACATGTGTTTAATAGACAATGACGTAATAGGGCGTCCTGGAACCAATATCTTGGCTTCGTCCAATCGGGCCACGAGTCGAGTGAGGCGAGGAACATCGCTCCGGAAGATCCACCGTCCGAGGTCCCAAGCACCTGACCGGAGTTCGAGGCATTCTAGGAGTGGTTGACTGCGAAGGATAAGGGAGAGTTGTGAACTGTATTCTCTGCGCTCGCCAAAATCGCGTCCCTCAACGGCCAGGGCCGTGAGGGATGTGAAGGAGAGAGTTGAAGAGATAGCGTTGCAGACGATGGCTTGACACGGGGTTCCAACCCAGCTAAAGTCGTGGAGCGTTAGAGATTTGACGTTCATCATATTATGAATCAATATCACGATCGTGCTACTGAGCGCTCGTTCGGAACGATTCATTGGCCGCTGTTGACGCTGGATGGACGGTGTCGAGACAACGGGCGCAATCGGGTAGAGAGATCCATCGAAGGTGACGATACGATGCGCGAGATCCGGCCGGGTATGTAGAGTCCGGAGGAGTTTGAGCATACGAGTGCGGTGATGATCATAGTGGGATGGAATGAAGATGTGCGCATATAGACAGGTTTCGACGATTCCCCTCATTGCGCGGCACGTTCGAAGAGCTGAGGCCATCTCTATACAGTTTAGATACCTTATGACCATCAGGATCAACTCTACTGGAAGCGGCAGAGCGCTGTAGGTCACTAAGCGCTGGGAAGGTTTTAGACGGAATAGCCTGCTGAGCAGAGACAGAGCCTACAAAAAGCAACGAAAGCATAAGATTCGACTTGCGTGCCACTGATTTTCTCTGCAACGACTTACCATGATCGATTTACGGACTGGCTGATAGATGTGACTTATGCGGCAGTTGTAGTGGGGCGCCCATTATTCGGGTTCCCACGATCGCGAGTTGTGATTGTTGATAGCTAGTCCACACAGCGGGCCCCCTTGGTCCATCTCCGACCTTCAGCGCATTGTTTCATTCTTCTTTTCTAGCGCAGCCACCGCCTCCCATTCATTCGGGTTCGACACTCTCAACACGCGGCAAATGGACAGGGGAGTAAAGGGGCGTTTGGTCCGGTGATATACTTATCTCTCCCCTTTTCATTATCTGTGTAGGGGTATGTATGAATAACATTTGCTTATGATTTCAGTTTGAGAAAGCTTTTGAACCGAAAATAGAGTTTGACTCGCGGGCTTCACTGATGACGCAACCACCGAACGTATGCCAAGGACTCCGCTCCACATCATAAACGCGATTACAGGAGGAGCAGGAGCGAGCGGTGGCGATGACGACGACTCCACATCATCCTAATATATAACAGGTAGATAACATAAATTTTGAAGTTTGTCTACTTCCAATATCTCTCTCTTCAATCTATTATGACGGCTCGATCAACTACCCTCATCACGCTTTTGGTGCTGTTCGCTCCTCAGAGCGCCCTAGCTGTAATCCCAAGGTGAGGTGGATGTCTTTTAACATTAATTGCGTCCTGGATTTGTACGTGATAATGGACTGACTCCTCTTCTAACTTCAGGAGACGACGAAAATCGTTTTCAACCGGAACCACGATCGGCATCGTCGTTGCGATCGGTAAATGGCATTGATCACCCCTTTATATTTACCTGCCTATTATCCACACTCCAATCTATTAAATCAGTCATCATCGTCATCATCACCCTCCTCATCATTTTCTTCCTCCGCCGCCGTCGAATTAGAAATGCCAATCGCGCCTATGCCACAGCAGCCCAGGGGCCCATAAAGGGTAGCCTAAAGATCCGACATCCATCAACGACCGGGGTCTCCGCAGGAGGTTACCGTACAACAGCCGATCCTGAAGCCCAGAACTACGCCACTCAACCCATGTCTTAAGTCAAATTCCCTGAACCGTCACATCAGACTGCTCCCAGTGGGATGTTCCAACCGCCCAATGGGCCGCCGTCGTCTGCTTCTGGATACAATCCGGTCTGTCAATAATAGATTTCCTTCGGTTGGGAGGGCCGTCCCGTTGACCGACAATGTTTTACTCATATAGAATTTGGATGTTCCGACCTCAAAAAAACCGTCGCTGCCGCCGTACACTACTGAGGGCAACGATAATTCACGATATAATCGCGCTTGATGTTCTCCTTTGGGAATTGGTATAGAATCCGGATGCTAATGCTATATACCCTTGATATAATAAACTTGTCATTAACAGTCTACGATTATTTTCTACTGAGTCCCGATAGTTATGACCCGTGTGCCTCCATAACTATTGCAACGATATGTGTAAGCTTCTGATTCGATAATAGATGCTTTTTGGCTTGCTGCATAACGTCCCAGATAGCCGAAGGTTTGAACGATGTCACTGTCGCTGCTCCAAATGCCTTGATTAAGATCCACGGGCGGGGGTATATAATACCACGCTCAATAAATCAGTTGAATGTGAGTCGGTGAAGATATGGATGCCGGATAAGACTTGGCATTTGGAGTCTATTCCCCTCTCTGTCTGTGCGACTACATTTTCAAAATATGTCCGTGCCTATCGCCATGCCCAAAGCCATCTCATTGTCCCCATAAGAGCATACACCTTTGAGTCCCAGGAGCAGAACGTGACTTTCAGTTGGATACCTATTGTGTTGATGTTGGTGATATTTACATATTCGAGATGTAGGATGTAGCCCTGAGATATCCCGGGCTAATGACGCTTGTTAAATACCAGTCGTTTTTTGGAGATCCCGTCTAACTGATTCTAACCGATTTCCAGATTTTGGAACTGGGGACACCGTGACCGGATGGATGCCATGGCGCCAATCCGTTGGTCCTCCGACATCCTGCCGTTCACGCTTTCAATTGCTTCACGCCGAGAATTTCGAACTATTAAGCAAAGGGTGTGGAGATGATGCAACGAAGGGAAACCGTTGAACAGCTGGTAAGAAGCATCCGATTCTCGAGGGATCAGCAGGGTCTCGTATTCAGTTTAGCACTGGCGGACATACCGAAGGTAACTCGCGAGGAATGACTCCTTGAATGACCAGCTTTTGTACATCCTTTGTATATATAGCGGCCAAGGCCAATGCGGATCCAAGAACATCGTGGTAGGCGAGTTCAAGCGTCAACGTGGTGATCGGTGCGCTCGAGGCGGCGATTGACTCCCAAACAGATAGGTCGGACACTATCAACATGCCGCTGATGAACAAAGTCGTAATGGGGCGCCCACGGACCAAAACCTTGGCTTCGCGTGGTTTAGCCATGAGGTGGCTGAGGAGAGGGATGTCGCTCGGCACTATCAAAGGTTCAAGATCCCAGTTGCCTGATCGGAGTGCAAGACACTCTAAGAACGGTTGACTGCGAAGAATCAAGGAAAGCTGGATGCTGTTTTCTTCGAGGTCCCCTGTGAGAAAGAAGCTTCGACATTCAATAACCAGAGTGGTGAGAGTGATGGCTGCGAGGGGTACTGGTGGAGGGATCGAGTCACAGACGATGTCTTGTGACATACTCCCAAGCCATTCGAAGTCATGGAGCGTTAAGAATTTGAGATTCATCATGGAAGGGATCGATGCCATGATTGAAGTAGTGTACGTTCGTTCGCGTCGCATCGTCGGCCATTGCTGGTCCCAGTCCTTGAGGGTTGGCGGCAGCGAAACAAATTGCGTGACTGGGTGGAGAGATCCGTGGAAAGTGGTGATATTTCGTGCGAGATCTGGCCGAGAACGCAGGGTTCGGAGGAGGTTGGCCATGCGGGGGCGATAGAAAGCTGGGATGGAGATGTGCGCGTAGAGGCATGTTTCAACGATTCCCCTCATTGCGTGGCAGGTTCGGAGAGCTAAGGCCATTTCTCCGTAGCTTAGATTTCTTATGATCATCATGATTAGCTCTACAGGAAGTGGCAAAGCGTTGTATGTCGTTAAGCGCTGGGAAGGTTTTGAACGGAATAGCCTGCTGAGAAGAGACCGTGCCTACACAGAGTAACAAGGAATAAACTTCAATATTGCACGCCACTTATTGTTCCTTGTAGCGGCTTACCATGGTCGATTTGTGGAAAGGCTGGTAGATAGGGTTCATGCCACGTACGGCTGCCGAAGAAAAGCTTGTCCACTTCCGTTAGTTGTTTTGTTCTGTTTGTCAGGTCTACACTTGTCGCTTATGCTTTGGCATTCCCACCAGGCTCCTTTAAAAGCTATCACAAGGGAAGTAGGAGACGGTGGCCGTACGGAGACTTCTTCCACTTGAACTCATTTATATGTTATATGGAGTCACAAGCAGCTACTGCTGGTGATTCCCTCGATCAACCATCCGAAACTTGGGTTGGTTTATATTTCAAAGGGGGGAGGCCTCAAGCAGTTGGCGCGCTCAGGGATTGCCCCGATCCCATTGACCGTATCGCAAATTAATACTTCTGCAATCATGATGAGCTGCGAGCCCAAATCTTACTATCATAATGCGTAATGAGGGAGCAATGGATTCCACGTTGACTGTGGGCAACTGATGTCGTTATGGCGTTGTTACCAAACAAAACGCAGTTCACTGATGGGGTAAAAGAGTACTTAACCGTGTCGCGTGTTAGACTGATTGTAGATTTTAGATCCATTTCTGATCCATTTCCAGGTTTTGGAACTGAGGACACCGGTGCCGGATATACATGATGGCATCAAGCCGTTGGTCCTCGATCGACTCCGTGCCTTCCATGTTGAGATCCCACGCTTTGAGGCGAAGGGTGCGAAGGTAGGGGAACGAAGGGAACCCGCCGATCAGCTGAAGAAGACGTATCGTTAGTAGTGATTCCAGGGTGGTCATATTCAGTGTCGGACTAATTCACACACCAAAGGCAGTATCTGATATGCAGCTCCTTGGATGGACAGCTTCTGTACATCCTTGAAATGCATAGCAACCGAGTGCAGAGCGGCCTCAAGGAATGGGTGATACATATCATCAAGGGCCAAAAAGGTGATTGGTGCGCTCGAGGCAGCTAGCGCCTTCCATCCATCTGGGCCGGGCTCTCTCGTGATGCTCCGGATGAACAAGGACGTAATGGGCCGTCCGCAAACCAGAAATCTAGCTTCGCGCGATCCAGCTACGAGATGACTGAGGCGAGGAACGTCGCTTTGTAGCATGTAATCTTGGAGATCCCACTCGCTTGACCGAAGTTCGAGACATTCGAGGAGTGGTTGACTTCGAAGGAGCAGGGCAAGCTGTACGCTGTGATTCTCGTGTCTGCCTGATGGGGGAAGTCTTGGCCCTGGATGACGAGAGAGGTAAGGGATGAGAGGGACACTGTTAAAGAGATCGCGTCGCGGATGAGGTTTTGATATGGGGTCCCAAGCCAGCCAAAGTCGCGGAGCGTTAAAGATTTGACATTCACCATATGATAGATCGATGTCACAATTGTCTCAGAGAGCGCTCGTTCCTGTTTTTCATTTGACCGCTGTTGACGCCAGTACTTGATGAGGGACACCAACGTAACGCGTGGTAACCGGGGCTTGCGCGGGGAGGGGTAGAGAGACCCATCAAAGGTGATAATATTGCGTGCAAGATCCGGTCGAGTATGTAGAGTTCGGAGGAGGTTGGCCATATGGCGGCGTTGACGGGATGGAATCGAGATGTGCACGTAGAGGTAGGGTTCAATAAGGCTCCTCATAGCGTGGCATGTTTGAATAGCTGAAGAGATCTCGGTCTGGTTGAGATGTCCTATGAGCATTAGGATCAGCTCTGCTGGAAGTGGCAGTGGAGTGTATGGCGTTAAGCGCCGCGAAAGCTTTGGGCGGGACAACAACCTGATGATCTCAGACCAGGCCTAGACAGAGAGTGAGTTTGAAATTCCGACAGGCCACAATCCATCATAATATGCGCAGACTTACCATTGCCGATTTGAGCTCTTTGGCTTGGACAAAAGCGTAGGTTACAATTGTGGGAAGTCGCGAATGGGAGGATCGACGCAGCCCAGATTGAAACTTGCTCCATTTCGAACTTCATGCTTCAGTATTACCGACAGCCTCTTTAGTGACGGTAAGTCAAATGTTGGACCCAGCTGGTGCTGTCTTCAATAAATTTGTCGTTAGCTCCTGTCCTTCACACGCAGCCAGGGCAAAGCTGCCTACTACTCTATGATTCTCACCATCAATATTCAGCAAGTGATTTGCCCTGACACCCCATTCCCTTCAAATCCTATGTCATCAAGTGAATCTGCAGTAGTACAGCCCTGATAGCGCATTAGGTGCAGCGAGCTTGACAAAAGTCGCTGCCCTCAGGAACGAAATAGGGGTCATGGGCGGAGTTTAAAAATAGGGTGTGCACTAAAAGAAATTTGAGTGGTCAGTATTACAACCTCCATGGCGCCTACGATCGCTGCTAAGAAGACCGGTCCTACAACAGGCATCAAGCGCGTAAAAGGCGAAAACTTCTACCGAAATGCTAAACAAGCTGCTCGCGTCAAGCTCTTGACGGGCGGAAAGCCCATCCGAGACAAGGCCGGGCACATTGTCGAGGCGGCCGCTTTCCAGAATACGGACGCACCCTCTGGACGAGTACAACCGGATAGAAGATGGTTCGGTCCGTTCGTACAAAGCTTCAAGGTTCTTGTTATATATCTGACGAGCTCACATTGCGTTCACGATTCCAGGGAATACGCGGGTCATCTCTCAAGACGCCCTTGAACACTTTCGGACTTCGTTAGTCTCGCGCAAGGAGGATCCTTATTCCGTACTTCTGAAGCGGAATAAACTCCCGATGAGTCTACTTGATGATTCGCATGTTGGGCAAAAGGTGAGTCCCAAAGGGAAGTCCAGTGGCGATCAGTACCTGATATTACAATTTAATATCTAGCGCTCGCATATCGTGGAAACAGAACCATTCAAGGAGACCTTTGGTCCCAAGGCGCAGCGCAAGAAGGCTAGAATAGAAGTTGGATCCTTCGAGGAGCTCTCGCTTGCGAGCAAGGAAGCAGCTGAGGCCCAGGACGTGAAGGAAGATGCCGAAGCGGATGCCCGAGCAAAAGAGGTGGAAACCAGCGTGACGGACGGTTTTGCTGGATCATGTAAGTGCAAGTGCACCAAAATTCAACGACCAATCTAATTTGCATAAACCTCTCAGCTTACGCAGCTGGGCCTACACCAGGACCAAGCAAGCCGGCGGGCTCGACGTCCCATGGAGCAATGTCTGCAGTTGCTGGTGCATATGCTCCCGTTCCCGAACCTATGTTTGCCAAGGGGACGTCAAGGCGCATCTTCGGGGAACTATACAAAGTCATCGATTCTTCGGATGTCATCATTCATGTCCTGGACGCCCGCGATCCACTAGGCACGTTGTGTCAAAACGTCGTGGACTACGTCAGAAAGGAGAAATCGCACAAACAGATTGTCTATCTCATTAACAAGGTCGACCTCGTTCCTGGTTGGGTCACAGTGAGTCCCTTCTCTATTGTCCGTTCGTACTCTTCTGTCTCGTTCGTCGTTGTATTTTTTTCTCCACCCCACTGCCAAGTCAAGGACATGTCTTCGCTCTTCATGAGCAAGAAAACTGGACATGTCCTGTTACGGCGGTGGGATATCAACGTCTTTTTGACGCTTTTGGACCTCCCGTCCATATGGTTCTCTCTTTGGCTCCGTTTTGGCTGTCAAAGATACAGGGAATCGGACGGTGAGGTTCGTCCGGGCAGAGTTGAAGTCGCTCCTCACTTCAGAGCGAGTTCGTAGTTCTTGGGCAGACATCCTTTTCTTTGAACTTCCCTCGCTTTCTTATACAAAAACACTTGGAACTGTTATTGACGCTCGAAACTACGTTCTGTAGCAACGTTACCTGTCTTATCTTACCCCTCAAGCACCCACCCTCGCCTTCCATGCGTCTCAGACACATTCCTTCGGTAAAGGAGCCCTCATCCAACTCCTTCGTCAATTCTCCCAACTCCACTCCGACCGCAAGCAGATCAGCGTCGGACTCATCGGTTACCCAAACGTCGGCAAGTCCAGCATCATCAACTGCCTGAAATCCGCCAAGGTCTGCAACGTCGCACCCATACCGGGTGAGACGAAAGTGTGGCAGTACATCACCCTCATGCGGCGGATCTACCTCATCGACTGCCCCGGGATCGTCCCCGCCTCAAAGGGTGACTCTCAAACGGACAAAGTACTGAAGGGGGTGGTTCGGATCGAGAACCTCGTGACCCCATCAGAACATATTCCGGGCCTCCTTGAACGCGTCCGGCCCGTTTATCTCGAGCGCACGTACGGCCTTGAAGGTCTCCTAGAATCCTCGTTACGGCTCACAGCCAGGAAAGAGGACGCTTCTGCAGCTCCGATCCCGGAGAACGTGAAGGACATGCGTTGGAATGCAGACGCCTTCTTAGACGCCATCGCACGAAAGAGTGGGAGGCTGTTGAAGGGAGGGGAGGCCGATCGCGAGACGGTCGCGAGGATGGTGTTGAACGATTGGATACGGGGGAACATCCCATACTTTGAGAAGCCCCCGGACTCTGCCAACTTCTTGAAGAAGGTGGGGACTGAGGCAAAGGGCTCGGCTGCCGTTGGAGGTGTGGTCATCAAACCTAAAGTTGCGGACCATTTACCGGGAGACAACGTTGACGCGATGGATGTTGGGGATGGAATAGCGGACAGGGACGAACCTGGTGATACGGAAGCGGCAGCCGAGTGGGATGGTCTTGGTGATGAAGGGGAGGCCGCCGAGGCCGAGGCCCTCGGAGATCCTGAAGAGTGGAGTCATAGCGAAGACAGCGACGATGACGAGGACAATCTGGACGGAACCGAAGGCAAGGCTGGCACCTCTCAACACATGTCCAAAAAACAGAGGAAGGCAATCAACAAGAAGAAGCGCGAACCCCGTCCGCTGTACGTCCAACAGGATCTTCGGGGCGTGGTCACGAAGCCTAAATTCGTGAGCGACGACCGACGCGAGGAGGATGAATCTGGGGAGGCGCTTGTTATGGGTGCTGAAGAGGATATAGAAGATGAGGGCGACGCTGGATCTGATTGGTCGGATGAAGTACCTGGCCGGGGCGATGACGAGGTGGAGGCAGACGAAGAGACAGAGGGGCTCAAGTGGGACGACGTGTTTTCCGAGGTTCCTCAAGTGTCGACGTCTGATGTGGTAGCATCTGAGGGACAGTTACCGTCCCCAGTCAAGTCCGAGAAGAGTAAAGGGAAGCAAAAAGGTAGTGTCCTCCCAACTTGCTATTTAGTACCAGTCTCTGAGATTGATGATTATTTTCTTATTTAGATTCTGGGAAAGCCCCCGTTATACCGGCTCGGATCAAGACGAACGGATCTGGAATTTCAGGTGTCGAGGACGATGAAATAGTCAAAGAGGGGCGTATGAAGACGAACAAGGTACGTCCGAACAATCTCAACTAAATCAAGCTCGCAACTAATCTCGTCCCCTTTGCGGCCTCCAGCGTAAAGCAGAAAACTTCTACACTCACGCTAACGTCAAAAACCGAAATCGCGAAAAGAAGAGACCCCAAGCGCCTGGTAAATTGGATGAGAGGGGTAAGAATGGTAACCGTAAGGCGGGTGGGAAAGGCGGTCGAAGGAAATGATTGGACGTGGCCTGGATGATACCATTTCCTGTTGTTTAGTTGTGGAAAGACGTAATAAATCTGTACCATAAACGGAAAGGATGGGCGAGATATGACCTATGCGATGGATTCGATCAGTCTACCGTACGCAATACTAGCCATATCGAAGGGCCTGACAATTATTTCTGTTTGCCAGACCCCAGGTCACCCTTCAAGCTTGAGGTCAAGGAGCTCCTGGCTGACTCTAGTCGACTTGACTTGACCGTTCCCGACCGGAGTCTCCTACGGATCACGCCCCTGTCACCATTAGTTAACATTACAACGACTTAACTCATCAAGTTAATCTGTGGGGGAAAGCCTATACATGTTAATGCTTTGTTGGGTGTCAGCACTTCTGTCCTCAAACAGTATGTCAGATCTTACTTTCTTGTCGGCTTGCCGCATAATTACGCCCTCGCCGATAGCTGGAGGTTCGTACCCCAATTTTATATTCTTACTAACCACGGCGCTCTCTTTCGCTGCATAATCTCTTGGTCAGGATACACGGACGTCGCGCTAAATAAAACAATGGGAATGTGAGGCGGTGAAGATGTGGATGCCATGTAAGAGTCAATTACACATCTCGGCTAGGTGAATTTCAGTGCCGACGTTAAGTCCCCTCTCCCTCTGTCCTTATATCTATACCTATGATATTGATTAATAACTTTGTTTTCTGCGACAGCCAGTGCCTACATCACTTCGTAGAGATTTCTGGGCAGTACTGTACAGATAATGCTGGTGATGGGTGCAGGGAGCAGCAACAACTTAGCGGCGCTGCTACCAACTGGGCTTTTTATAATCGGAACTTTTGGCGCACATCTTGCATTTCTCTCAACCCTAAGTAAGCAGAATGCATTGTCGATAATTGTTCAAAAAAATAACATTGAGGTTCATGGTTGGTACATGGAAATCGCTCTGAAACAAGCCCGGAATATGGACATGTTGTGGAAGTCCGTCTTTTGGTAGGCAGATTGACACAGTGGAATAAAGCTACAGAATGAAGCAGCCACGGTCACTGTAATCCAAACTTTCAAACTGGGGGCATTCCAAGCGGAGGCGCTTGGTGAGATCAGCACGTCGAGTCTCGCGCAATGTAGCACAGACGCTTCCCACTCCGCAGTTCATATGATCCCACAAGGTGACGTGAAGGGTGCGGAGCGAGAGAAATGGGGGAAACCCTTGAGTTAGCTTGGGGGCGAGCCATCAGCAAAAGTTTTATGATGTCCAAAGGAATATGTTAGACATACCAGAGGTAGAGTGTCGTAACTTGGTCCGATGAGAGCTAGATTCTGTAAATCTTGGAGATGGGAAGAGATCAAACGGAGAAAGGATAACAAAACGTTGTGTTGGAAGACATCAACTTTCAATGTGCGGATTGGGCTGGTGGAGGCAGCCAACGCATCCCAAATATCCATTCTAGGCATCAGCGACAACTTTTTGAAGTCCAAAGATGCGATGGGCCGTCCCGGAACGAGAAACTTGGCCTCTTCTGGCCGCGATGTGAGGTGGGTAAGGTGGGGAATATCGGTTGGGAGTATCCACTGCCCAAGATCCCAGTCGCCTGACCTAAGTTCGAGCCGCTCGAGGAGTGGTTGGTGTCTGAGAATCAGACAGAGTTGGCGGTTGCATTCAGAGTGCCGTTGTGATTGGCTGAATTCACGGCCCTGGATGACCAGAGTAGTGAGGGATGTGAGGGATGTTGTTGAACAGATCGCTTTGCAGACCAGGGTTTGAGACGAAGTCCCAAGCCAGCGGAAGTCACTAAGCGTTAGTGATTTGACGTTCACCATATTACGGATCGATGACACGGCCGTGTGGCAGAGCGTCCGTTCGCGGCGCTTCATTGACCTCTGTTGACACCACTTCTTGACGAGGGATATTGGCGTAACGACGCGCGGGAACCGTGGCTTCTGTGGCACAGGGTAGAGAGATCCATCGAAGGTGATGATATTATATGCGAGATCTGGCCGGGAATGCAGGGTTTCGAGGAGTTTGGTCATACGGGGATAATTAGGAATGGTGATGTGCGCGTAGATACAGTTTTCGACGATGCCCCTCATTGTTTGGCATGTTTGAAGAGCTGATAGCATGTCTCTAGAGTCCAGATATCCGATGATCATCAAGATTAGCTCCACTGGTAGCGGTAATGCACTGCGTGTCATTAAGCGCCGGGAGCATTTTGACGACCGCGGGCATAACATATCGGCCAAAGACCAAGCCTATGAAGAGAATAAACTTCAGCCTTAATGGCCAGTCAGGAATATCTAGGTATATACTCACCATCGTTATGTTGGCTAATAAGTGGGATGCAAGGGGCCAAGAACCGGACCGCAGGCGCACAGCCCAGATTGAAACTCGATGTCGTGCTCAGAAAACCCTCATCTACCTCCCTCTGCTGCTCTACTACAACAATATAAGATCAGGCTTCCTGGATTCAGTTATAGATTAGGCATCTCACTGGACATAATCGGATAACGCCAAGCGGCCAAGGCCCTCCTTCGACGCAAACTTATCACAATCAAACTGCTCGCGATCCTCTAACAATACCACTGGACATCGGTAAACCCTCTCTGTATATTCGCCCAGACGTGGGCTTCCCGGAGTAAATACGAACTTTGCGCTGACGTGACGCGACAGGCTGGTTGTTGTCGTCCCAAACTACTCGATGTGCAGTGTTCACAACATCCTCAAATTACCAACGAACGGCGTTCTCACGAGGATCGCTTCACGAAGGCGTCTTCCATCGTGTGCCCCAGTCCTGTGTGACTGTCGAAGGGTTGGCGAGACCGCTGCTGTACGGGCATATTTGCATCAACGTCTAACTATGTTGTTGGAGGTTTTGATGGAGAAGAGGAAACCGTGGTTAGCAGTTTGTGGTAGAAGTGAAAAGCGAAGCTGCGTGGCCGGAAATATCCGGTAGTCCCAAATACTCCTCCACCATCCAGTGCGCCCGCTATTTGATCAAACAGTGTAATATACTTGGCCGACTTTTTACACTACATAGAGGGCGGAAGTTGCCTCCATTTCACCAAATGAAGTAGTTTGCACGGCACAAAGCCGCCCCTGCCTCGTGGCCTCTGAGTGTAGAGTTCTGCGATCTCCTTCACTCGTATCTCGCCTTTCGCGTCATCTCCATGGGCGTTCATACGCTACAAACCGCTAAAGCCAGTCTCCAAATTCTCTCCACCCTTGTGAAAGCTGTGCCTATCCCAGGGCCGTTCAAGTCTGCTGTCGTTGGAATCCCAGATGCCGTCCTCCAGATCATCACGATCGTAGAGGTGAGCCACCCTTGAGTGCCTCACAATCTGCACATCTATTCTGACTGGTTTAAAAACAGACTGCGAAAGCAAATATGGAAGACGCGAAAGTATTGGTGCTCTATATCGCAACCATAACCGACAAGCCCATTCGTCCTTTGGATCTTCGCTGTGTCACCCCCACCACGCAGGACAGGATTCGCGGGTTCCAAGAGTGAGTGTACCTTCGCGTTGCAGCGCGGAACGATATTGCTGAATCTTCTCCAAAGTACGCTCCGGAAGATTACGGACGAAATCATAATCCTGGCCTCCGGGAGGTCGCTAAGAAAGCGGATATCCAACTATGATTGAGATACGTCAAAACTAAGTCCCTTAAAGCAAAGGATTGTGGACGTAGGCATAGGCATCCAGGTATAGTTATTCCACTCTCGGCGCATTCCAGCGAATGCATGCCCACTGCTCGAGATCCTTGCAGCTAGAGACTGTTATAGCTACAGGTCAAGAAGTCGATGTTATCAGTCGAAAGCAAGATTTCGCGCATGAAGCCATGATGCAGAAGCAAGAATCAGGTAAGAAAGGGGTGAAAGCGTCAACAGAGTCGGCATTGACACCACCATCCTTAGATACAGTGAGAACAGCAATGTTAACGGATGCGATGAAAAGCTGGACATCAAGGACCTTGCCCGGCGACACATCTCGCCAGCACTGCAATATGCTGGTGAGAACTGGGTAAACCACGTTTCGGATGCAACCCTTGAAAGCGATGACGTGTGTACTTTCGTGGATGCGTTCGCTAGGACGACTGGCTGGAGGTGCTCAGTCTTCTGGAAATGACACGTAACGTGAAGTATTGGCCAGGTAGGCATACTTGTCACGTCTACCGTCTCCCCTTCGCGCCCGATTCTAACAAAATCGCTACCGCCTCCTCGGATGATACTCTCCGTCTCTGGGATACGTCATCTGGGGCGTTGGTTGGACCTCATGCGTAGCAAACCGCTAGGGTCACCCGCCTGGACTTTTTCCCTCAATAGCAACTACGTTATATCGGAGAACGAAGACTGCCAAACTATTTAGAGAGTAGCAGGAGAAGAAACTAGGTTGGTTGATGACCCACTGGTTGGACCTGTCTCTGAGGATTAGTTATTTCGGCTTATGCATCCAGATTTTAATTGTGCCTTAGTTAAGCATGTAAGAGCAACGTAATGACTCGGGCACGTCGCTCCTGTGGCCATAGTTGGTAACACCAACTGCTTTGTGTGATTTTGGCGAAAGCTCGTTCATTTCTTACTCATATCTAGGAACGAGGTTCAGGAATGTCCATAATAGTTGGAAACCATTATAACCTAGCCAAGGATTTTCCCCATTCGATAAGGAGCTAGTTGATCGTCCTCGGAGAGCCTTGGTTTCACCAATAGATATGATCCCAAAGCCGTCATCGAAATCGAAACCTCGGTCATCACTAGATGCAGCAATGACATCCGAGAAGACCGAATCATGATGATCGTAATGCATTAGCGGCTTGTTCCCAACCACTAATAAACTGCTCCCTGGGAACACTATCAGTTCTAAGAAGTTTGACGTGCAGCCGTGTCATCACTATTAGCATTCGCACTTCCAACACCACCATCTCTCTGACATCACAAAACAGAGGGTGACGAGTTTGTTCCTTGTACGTTTAGCGGTGAGGGTGTAGAACGGTGTATCTTCCTGACCACAGAACCGCTATGAGGCAACAACCGAACTTCCCTATACGACTCTGGTAAACCAATGGACATAATGCACTAATGTAGAATATTACAAGAACAATCACTATAAATCAAGCTCTCAAACTGGGGGGATTCCAACCGGAGGTGTGTAATGAAATTAGCGCGTCGATTCTCATATAATGTGGCGCTGATATTTTCGATCCTGTTGTCCACATGATCCCAAAGCTTGATGTGAAGTGTTCGGAGTGAGCGGAATGGTGGGAAATTCTCAATTATCTTGTGAATTAAATATTAGCAAAGGTGCCTAAAGGGGGTATAGCTAGGCGCGTACCATAGGAAGGCTGTCGTAGCCGGGTCCAGTTAATACCAGATTTTGTACATCTTGCAGATGAACAGAAATTATATTGAGGAATGATGAAAAGAAGTTGACTTCGGGGATATCGACCTTCAGAGTGCGGATTGGTTCGGTAGAAGCAGTCAATGCCTGCCAGACATCCACGTCAGGCATCGCTGACATCTTTCTGAATGCCAAGAATGTAATAGGCCGTCCAGGAACGAGAACTTTGGCCTCCTTTAGGCCCGACTTGAGGTAAGTAAGGTGGGGAACGTCAGTTGGGAGGATCCACTGCTCGAGATCCCAATTGCCTGATCGGAGCTCGAGCCGCTCGAGGAGTGGTTGATGTCGAAGGATCAGAGAGAGTTGACATTCGGAGCCAGCGTGCCGTTTATGTTGAAAGAAGTCGTAACCCTGAAGGATTAGAGTGGTGACGGATGCAAGGGATACTGTTGAACAGATCGCGTCGCAGATGAGGTTTTGAGACGGGGTCCCAAGCCAGTGAAAGTCGTGAAGCGTTAAAGACTTGACGTTCATCATATTATTTATCGATGTCGCGCTCGTCGTAGAGAACGCTCGTTCGTGGCGCTCTACTGACCATTGTTGATACCAGTGCTGGATGAGCGACGTTGGCGTAATGACGCGTGGACCCCGAGACTTAAGCAATGCAGGGTAAAAAGATCCGTTGAAGGTGATTACATTTTGTGCGAGATCTGGTCGGTCATGTAGAGTCCGAAGGAGTTTGCTCATGCGGCGGGGATGGTAGAACGGGATGGAGATGTGCGCGTATAGGCAGGTTTCGACGATGCTCCTCATCCCCCGGCATGTCCGGAGAGCTGATAGCATTTCTCTGGAGTTCAGGTGTTTGATGGTCATCAGGAGTAGCTCCACTGGTAACGGTAATGCGTTGGATGTGGTTAAGCGCCGAGAACGTTTTGAGCGCGACTGCAGGAATAACCTATTGACCAAAGACCAAGCCTACACAGAGAAAAAATCAGCCTTAATAGGTATGTCGGGACACATGCGGTCTCACCATCGTGATGTTAACAGGAAAGCTCAGGAGCCGGGACATAGACATAGCCGAGATTGAACATAATACCATTTTTGAAACCCCGTTTAGTGCCGGCGTCCCGCCTGTCTCATTTCACCAATCACCTAGGGTAGTAGAGTCAGTATACACCTATGATACGATACGATGATTACTAGCATTCTTTGTACAACAGACAGCGCCCATATCACTTCATGGCTGGTAGGTGATTGGTAGCAACAATTAACCGCGGCTATTGCAGCCTAGCTTATCTGCGGGCACTTCTCCTTGCGCCTCTCTCAACGCCAAATAACGAGAATGCATTGTCTAAATTGATCAGAAAATAAGTCTGGCTTGGCTCGTAGGGGCAGAGGTACATGGAGCCCCTGTTAAATAAGCCCGAAAGATGGACATGATGCGGGAGACCGTCTTCTAGCAGGTGGAACAACGCGTGAACTAAAAGTCCAGGTCGAGGCAGCCACGGTCACGGTAATCCAAGCTTTTAAACTCAGGGCATTCCGAACGAAGGCGCGTGACGAGATCAGCGCGTCGACCCTCGCGCAATGTAGTACAGACGCTTTCCATCTCGCAGCCCAAATGAACCCACAGAGTGACATGAAGGATGCGGAGCGATGGCAGTGAAGGAAACCCTTGCGTTAGCTTGTGGGTGAGACATCAGCGAATGTTTCATGGTGTCCCAAAGGAATTTAGCGTACCAGAGGTAGTGTTTCATAAGTAGGTCCGTTCAGAGTCAGATCCTCCACATCTTGGAGATGGGAAGAGATAAAATGGAGAATAGATAATAGAACGTCATGTTGGAGGACATCGACCTTCAGGGCGTGAATTGGGCTAGTAGAGGTGGTCAACGCAACCCAGACATCCATTCTGGGTACCACCGATAACTTTCTTAAGGCCAAAGATGTAATAGGCCGTCCTGGAACAAGAACCTTAGCCTCTTCTGGTCCTGACATAAGGTGGGTAAGGCGGGGGAGGTCGGTTGGAAGGATCCATCGCTCGAGATCCCATTCGCCTGATCTTAGTTCGAGCCGCTCGAGGAATGGTTGATATCGAAGGATCAGAGAGAGTTGAATGACATAGTTAGGCTTTGTTTCTGGTCGGAAGTCAGAACCATGGATGGTGAGAGAGGTGAGAGAGGGGAGGGATACTGTTGAACAGATCGCATGGGAAATGAGGGTTTGAGCTGAGGTTGTTTTAAGCCAGCGGAAGTCGCGAAGCGTTAATGATCTGACGTTCACCATATGAAGTATCGATGTCACAGTCATATGGGAGAGTGTTCGTTCGCGCCGGATCATAGACCACCGCTGATACCAGTTCTTGACGAGAGACGTTGGCGTAACGACGCGCGGAAACCGGGGCTTCTGCAGCGCAGGATACAGAGACCCATCGAAGGTGATTATATTATGTGCGAGATCTGGTCGAGTATGTAGGGTTCGGAGGAGCTTGACCATGCGGAGATCGTCGAATGGAGTGAGGAGGTGCATATAGAGGCGGGTTTCGACAATGCGCCTCATTGATTGGCATGTTTGGAGAGTTGATAACATGTCTCTGTGGCTCAGATGTCTGATGATCATCAGGAGTAGTTCCACTGGTAGCGGTAATGCATTGGGTGTCATTAAGCGCCCGGAGGGTTTTGGGGGTGACTGTGGGGACCACCTGTTAACCAGGGACCAAGCCTATAAAGAGGATGGATTTCAGCGTTTGAGGATCAGTTGGGTATATGGCCACTCGCCATCGTGACGTTTGCGAATTGGGAGGTAAGGGATGCCCTGAGGATTGCACGTGACTCAGCCCAGATCGAAAGATCGATGTAATCACTGCTACTATAAACCATGGTGAGGATGATCTCGCGCGCTGGTTCCCTCCCATCTCATTAACTCGCTTCAATTGTAGATTAGCCAATTTATGAGCCGTCGTCGGACAGCGCTCCAGAGCTTTCGCGTCGTGACCAGTGAGATACGGTGGCAGGCTATAACTGCACCCATCTGTCGACTTCCAACGGAAATCCTTCTGATAATTATCGACACTCTGGTGGATCTTCGAGGGAGCCGACACGGGCAACCCGATTTGCAATCCCTCCTCCGAACGTGCCGCGTGATGAGAGCTGTCGTCGAACCGTTTCTCTATCAAGATGTTAAGGTGTCCTGGACCTGTGGAAGCAAAACACAATTACTCTTGAGGACTCTTGCTGATCGGCCTGACCTCGCCAGATCTACGATGGTCTTCAAAGGGTACTTGGCTCACGGGAGGGACAGAAGGGAGGGTGATGCACATCGTTTGTCGTGGCTTCCAGGACAACGCAGGAGCAAAAAGGAAGAGGGAACCGATACTGAAAGTACACGATTCGAGGCATTGCTCATCCAGGCACTCGACGGCATGCAGAATCTCCGGAGACTCCATCTATGCGAGGCTGGATTCTACGGAAGATCGCTCTCCCTTTTGGGACCAGTGCAGTCCATTGGTCACTTCCGTCGCGCTCATCTTACATCACTCAGCTTTGATGGGCGCTTCTGCGGGTGCGGAATAACCCTACCCGTACAGCTAGAAGCACATACCATCCTCGCCTCACAGATTTACTCCATCATCCAGAACCAGCCACTCCTCCAGCACCTACAACTCCCGTCGTGGTTCGGCGAGCTGGTCAAGGAGCCGATTCTACCAAAGGATGTCCCTCAACTTATATCTCTTTGCGCCTCGGCAAGTGACGCCAGATTGATCATATTCGGACGACCAGTTGCAACCTTGAAACTTCTGGATCCGCCGGTTGATCCTTTCTTAGACGCCTGGGACCACCTTAGCTGCTCAACCGTTCCAATACGGGACCTCACCTTTCGGTTACCTTCCTCACGGTCGGTCCCCGTCCCCGTCCAACACTTACAGGCTATAGTGACACACCTCCCGCGACTTGAGTCTCTTACTGTCATGGGGGTTCGGGATGTGGATCACTCTGGTGTTAGTAGAATCGTCCGCTATCACATTATCAATTAAGTCTCTGATACTCAACTGCGCTTATGTCTTAGATTGTCAAGTTCGTCGCACAACTGATCCATCTCCGACACCTCAACATCCACCTTACCTACCGGGAGGGATACGAAATTTGGGGGGATTTACGATACGAGTGTCAGCATGTCGCCTGCATATCTCTTCGAGGTGCCACGAACTGCGACGAATTGTGTCCTGAGAATTAGACCGCACGTAGCTCCAGGTAGGCCACCTAGTCATGCTATTGGCATAGCCCCCTGTCTGATTGATCCATAGATTCACATTCCAGAGAGGTGCTCCAGGTATGAAAATGCCAATACAGTTGGGGACAGTCCGTTGAGCACCAGGCTCAGAGTTAAGCTAGGCAAAGCACAATCGCAAGACTTTATTAATGTCGATCATCCAACACGTCCCGGTGGCATCTCCATACCTGAGCTTGCTACTCGCCTCGTACTTTGTTGTGTGGGAGTACGAGATCCTTTGGGTCCCCTGCTCACGATGCTTAGGGACGATAGTCACCACAGGCATGGGGCCCCTTCAATGACAAATGACATTTATATTGTGTACCAGGTCGATAACCGGAATATTCAATAAGCGCCAATTAGTCTTAGAATCCATGACTTGACGACGGATTGACTTGACATAAAATCAACTACAACACTCTCTCAGATTCAACTGAGGCCTCAGATTCTGTAACCTGTTCATCATTAGAACTTCTGTTCGCTTCCGGTGAGTCCCCTATACCATATACAGCCTTCTCTTGGTCGCTCCAGTCGAAAATCGGGAAGGGGTGTGCCTCGGTGTTGAAGATCATATGATCCAATGAGATACCACAGTCGTCGTCTTGGAACAGGAGATAGAGGTACTTGAGAGTTTCTGCTAAAAAGTAGCTGTGTGGTCCATGCGTAAGAACGTGAAACCCACTTCTCGGAGAGAACTGATAGTGCAGCGTACCTTGGCATCTCGTTTGTCCGATAGGGTTCGATCCGGATACTATCCACATTGCCCACGCTGGCATACCCCACATCACCCTTAGACCACTTCTCGATAGATCGGAAGATCTCGTAGCCGCGTTCGCGCCATATGGACTCGCCGGTGATGCGGTACAAAATGAAGAGGCTCTCGATAGTCTGCCAAAACACAGGTTAGTAACAGCATAAAGTATAGATGAACGCGAACTCGCCTCTGGCCTACTCCGCCAGACGTCATGATCCACGTAGTAGTCCCTCTTCCCAGGTTCATGTACGGGTGGTGCATTGACGTTGAAACCCGGGGCGGTTCCCTCCGCGCCAGCCTCATACCAAGCATCGTATACATCTTTCCACCGTCGGCCATTATATTCAAACCGCACAATATCCGCTCCGAGACCACTTTCCATATCGGCATAGGTCAAGTAGCACGTGGTAGCCAGGCCTCGCGCAATATCCATGTGAAGCTGCCGTTCCCATGCAGGGAATTTGTCACCCAGGTCTTCCAGAGCGTATGCGCCAAGGGCGAGAAGTCCAGAGAAGAAGCATGACAGGTGTTCCAGTTCGTGCGAAGGGTTTGTCACAAGCGTTGAAGGGCTGTGGAGTGTGTTGTTGAATGTCGTGATATCTGTGACGTAGAGCAGACCACGTTCGGGCGAGATGTATAAGAGATTATCGACGGCTCCGCGCACGGAGCTGAGGTCTGGACGACCGTGTACGTTGGCAAGAAGTAAGCAAAAGGATAAGCAGTCAAAGAGGTACTTGAATCGGATGGAGGCTTACACAAGTCCAAGACCTTAGTTTCTGTCCGGTTACTCATGAGATATTGTTTCAAAAGATATTCATACTATGAACGATGGGCAAAGATTAGCCAGCAATCGACCGGGACAGTAATGGCACATACTGCACTGTCTCCAGCGCTACCGATACTGAAGAAAGCTGTACGGGATACGAATCAAATTGTTCAGCAACGAGGACGAAGCTCGTAAATACGACATGTTCACCTGGGCCAGGACTGATGTATGGCTCCAACGCAGTGGAAAACATCGTCTGTGTCCACATGTGCGTCATTGGGTCCTGGATATGACGGAAGACGTCCATAACCTTGTCTGCCTGACAAAACAGTGAATGCGGTCTTCAGACAGAGAAGCATCGTTCATTAGCAGCTTGACCCACAACTTCAAAGTACTCGGGGCGTCCAGTCAGGTATGCAAGGTACTTGTATTCCTACGAATGGGTTCATTTCTTAGCTCAACACTTATCAAGTAGTGGAGAGACTATTGGCTAACCATCTGGTGCGATGCTGATTCCGCCAACCCATAGAATCCCGCTCCGTGCCAGCCGCGCTCAGTCTCTCCTGTAGCCGGAGTAACGGCGTAGATAGGGAAGCCACTCGAGTCATTGAAGGCTGGCAGGAGTGCCGTGCCCAGTTGATCCGCCTTGAAAAGCAGGGCCTGTTCTCCTGTAAGGTGCCAAGCGGAGAGCAAGCCGCCGAGGTACCGTATGACCGTCTCGAAGAACTGAACAGATTGGTTCTGAGGGAGGGAATGGGATAAGTTTCGATAGAGCCATTTGTCCATTTATGACGACACGAACATGTCCGAAGATATCTAGGTCTTTGAGATGTTCCAATGCCCGATCGAATTCATCCTCGAGGCCCATAATAAGCATGGTGTCCAAACTATCCAGAGCTGACACACCCCATCCATTAAAGCTATGAACAAATGGAATTAATCCAGCAGAAGAGTCGAAAGGAGTAAAATCACTGGCTCACTTGTCTTTGCTAGTACTCGTCAAGGGCTCTAACTCATCGTGAGGGAAAGCGAAGCGTTCGTAGTCATGATATGCGTATGAAAAGGCTGCCTTCACTTCCGCCGCTCGATTACTCCATAAGAGCTGCTCTGGTGACGGCAGAGAGTGCGATGGGGGCAGTTCCAGCTCAGGTTCGAAAACGACAGGTTGATTTTCCGAAAATACCAAGGAGGAAAGGTAGTCGACGATAATTGGGCGGATCACGAAGAGAAAGAAGAGCAAGCCGAAGAGTGAAACATATCGTACTATCGTACGACCGACGAAAGGCGTATGAGGCTTGAGATAAAGCGGTGAACCCGGCGGCGATGTATATTTGAGCTTGATACCTGGCCTGGTGGATCGTGAGAGAGGGAGCAAGGTATCATCGACGGTAGTCAAGTACAGCTCGGGGAGCAAAAGAGGCCTTGAAGACTGTTGCAGTTCCCCACATTCGATGTCGTGCGATGACCGACCCATGGAAATGCACCACAGATAGGGCGATATAGTAGGGCAATGCGGTAAGCTCTCGGGGAGCTTCAGACCTGTCAACACGTTAAAGAGGCGTGCCAAGCAAATGGCTCGGCACCCGTCGGTCCACGCACGGCATAATTTGACAGGTCGAGAAGTCTCGTGGACCAGAGAAGCGATCGTCGTGTTGGACAAGGCGGGATGAGAAGCGATCAAGGGTCTAGTTTGATTGGCTGCGCATACCGAGGTAGAACCACTCAACTGATGGGAGAATTCACTTTGATCTTCAGAACAGTACGGTTTGACCGAAAGTAGACGATGAATGTCCGAACAATTAGTCTCCCGCGATCAGGGATTGATTCCGGACCGGGCTCGGTACCGGTGTCCCTTGCTTCGACACTCACGACGGAAGCCTTTTGGGGGATGCAATGGTTAACAACCTATTCAAGAAGCCCATGGGATTAAAACCCGAAGATATACTGGAGAGTACCTTGCACTGGTCACTCAATATCATCCTAAAGAACCCCGGAGATTCAAAGGGATATCCTAAATGTACAACCTGAGACGAGCGATCAGCTGATTGAGAAGAATCTCTAGCGCGTGTCAAGAGTTCAAACGGGTGCTATCTATAGATAGGCACACAACTGATCACCGTCGGCTCTCAGCTTCGCAGGTGAGGGTTGCTATATTTACTCACCCACGGTCCGCGTCGGTTCCGCTCCCCACACGCAACCTTTGAATGAGCTCGCTCTAAGAGACGGGCCCCGGTGCCATTTTGGCGACGATAGGCACCGTTGAGATAGGATCTAGCGAGTAAATCGTCCGAAGTGTAAGGTTAATAATCTACTATACAACAGTCGGGCCGATAGGTGCAGGCGACAGCTGATCGGATGGTCGCTACTTCCCAGTTTGGCACCATTGCGAGATTTACTGAAGGGCCGGGGTTATAACAATCAGCGTGCACAAGTACACCCGTTACCTGTTACCCTGGCATATGTGATGGTTGGGCGTCTTTGAGGTAACATGGCAAACTGAGGTCATATGACGTAGATTTGAACGCCGCCCAATTCCGCGACTTGACCTTACTACCCGCTCGCAATATCCCTATGGCACACGAGTGTACTTGTGAGATCCTTCTCCCGATAGAAAAGATCGAGAAATGCTCCGTTTGTGGAACGAAGGAATCCCTGAGGCTTTGTTCGTCCTGCACGGAGGTTTGCGTGGACATCAATCTAGGGCGAGCGACGACTTGCTGATATTCTGTTTTGTCTAGAGAGTATACTGCTCGAAGGAGTGTCAAGCAGTAGATTGGAAGTCGGGACATAAAAAGATCTGTGGTGAGTCTCGCTCATTGCTTCGTCCCCCTTCACATTGCCGAGGTAAACGCACCCATTTCAGTCAAAACACAGCGGATTGAGATCGAAAGAATTTATCCTTTCCTTGCGGCACACGTTAATAGGATGCGAATTTCCGATAAGTCGCCCAATATAAAACATCCTGCGCTCAACAATTGCATCATAAACTCGCCGAATCCTGGACTCCCTGGCACTTGCGGCCCAATCCCTGGCTCCAAGGGTGAGGAGGCAACTATCGTCAGGCTTGGACCACCTATAGATACTCCTTTCCCCGAACCATCCCCGAGATGGTGGCCACAAGCTATGGAGCCTAAGGTCCGAAGGAAACTCTTCCGACGAATCATATTGGAAGGGAATGCGTTCTACGTCTCCCTGGCCATGACATTTGCGCTCCTCAGTCAGCTGTATACCTGCCCTCATACTAGGCTCAAATACAAGACAAGCCCGATCGCTGACGTGAGTTCACCGTTTCTTGTCAACCTTTTATTCCACTCTCCTGACGTAAGACCCCCTTTAGTTTGGCATTGCGCATGGGAAGTTTAAGGTTATTGAGGATGATCAACTTGCCTATGTTCTTCCCGACGGAAAAGTGGTGCGAGGGCAGGATCCAGAGAACCATTACTGGGTCTACTTCAAGACTATCCGAGGCGAAGGTGAGTTTTAGTTGTATTTATTCTGAACTATCGCCATACTACAATGAAATGACACATTGGGGTCCCGCAGAGCTCACATTTGACGTATCATGTTACACCTGGAACCTCTGCATATGCACCATCGTCAGGCCTTACATCCCTGAAGACGGCGGTTGGCCCGCCGTATTCAACAATCGAGAACTGCGCCGCTCTGACGATTCGGCCTTGGCCCGTTTGTACACGGAGAAGGAGCGTTACTCGGTGCTGCGGGACCCCGATCTCGGCCGAGTGGCGATGGCAGATGACGACAGATTCACAGAGGATACGATGCAATCCGTCGCAGCTTGGGGTGAGAGCAAGCTCGGGAAGCGATTGACGCCAGCGGAGAGGGATTTTGTGCCCCATTGTATTGGGTATCTCAGTATGGCCCTACGCATCGCTTTAGGGGACGAGAGCTGGAAGAATTGGCCTGCAAAACTAGAAATAGGTTTAGACAAGGATCCTTTGGAGATCCTGGCAGATATCGAAATGGGTAGGTAGTGACTCGAATTCGAAGGATCGATGTGTATCGGTTTCTTCGTCGGGCCGAGCGTTCATTAGGTCATCCCGCTAGTTGCCGAATCTTGTACAAATCAAATGCTCCTCTTCACTTTGCGTTCATCAGCTTCCCTCATCCCATCACGCTCCTACCGCGCAATGGCCTCAGCTACCCCAAGCAAGAATACCTTCGTAGTTTGGGCCCCCGATTTCGACGATGCCGAAGCCTTCAGCCGTCGGCTACAAGTGAGGGGGCAACATCTTGCAAACGGAGCAGCCAAAGCCAAGGAGGGCACTATTAGTAAGTGTCCTCGAAGTCAAGCAACGAGGTTTATATTATATCCTTATGATTTTCTTTCTATTTACAGAGCTCGGGGGTGCGATGCTCACCCCCGAATCCATCACCGGCGGGGATCGGAAGATGGTTGGATCTATGCTCCTTTTCGAGGCAGATTCCCTCGAAGAAGTTCGAAAGCTGGTTGAAGAAGATGTTTATTTCAAGGGAAAGGTGGTATGTATTTTGTCATCTTGTTATTCGTTTCGATATTGTCATCCCACGGATGGTACTGATGCATGCGCTTCCAATCTTTCAGTGGGACCCTTCGAAGCTTGTGATACTGCCTTTTGTAACTGCACCGCTTAACAAGTGACGATGGTCGATAAATGCACGCTTATAAATTTGATGGCCTGCGTCTCCGAAAGCCGAGTCCATGCGGTGAACCCCGCTTCGTCAAACCACCGGCATCTGAATTTTTATGCCGGTGTCCTCAATGAACCTCGTATTCCTGCCCTCGTCGCTGACGGGACTTGTGGTTGCAGCTCTCTGAGGCACTATTCAGAGCCCCGGGTCAATCACTGGTGACGATCGAAAGATAGTCGGATACACGCTGTTTCTGTTCTACGAGGTATAATCCTTTAAATAAGTCCGTAATAATGATAAAGATTAAATTAATTCAAGTGGATGTATAGGCGATCATCGTCGTTCATGACCATGCTATTAGATTAGAAAGGTAGATGAGCTCATGCCTACGTTTCTCGAGTACTAATAATAGGATCCATCGACTAACATCCTACCAGCCATCCTCAAATGAGAATATATACAGTATAATGTGGATTATCATTAATATCATTGGGCTAAGCCCTGTTGAACTAGATCTTTCCGCGGCACTCGTATATGCAATGTGAGAAGCATGAGTTTGCATCACACCTCGAGGACTCGGCTGGTACCTCCGATTGCTACGCATGGGCTGCGGCTTGTAGGCCGGGTTCTAGGCTTCCCTGTCGAGCTCGGCGCTTAGCGTTCCGAGTCCTGTCCGCTATTTGAACCAAATAAACCCTCTCTTATCTCTACACATCAAATCCCAAACCACATCAAGAACAGAATAGAAACACCAGCAGATGCCGTCAGCTGCCGCATATGGGACTTGGAAGTCTCCAATCATCGCAGATCTGATAACGCAGAAGGCTAGCGCGCTGCATGGACCATCTATCTATTTCACTTAACTAATCTCATATCGACCTCCAGAACGTCTCGATCGCTGAAGTCCACGTCGATCCAGTCACGAAGACCGTATATCACTGTGAGGGCCGTCCCTCGGAAGCAGGTCGGATCGTCCCAGTCGACACCAAGGCGGACAAAGATGTCTTTGGACAGGATTGGAATGCGCGAACTGGTGTGCATGAGTATGGAGGTGCCGCCCTGGCCGTCCATAACAACGTTATCTACTTTACGGATTTCAAGTCGAGGCGTCTCTATGTCATTGGAAAAGAAGGAAACCCTGAGGCTGTTTCAGCTGGTGAGTGGACCAGTACAAGATTCATATATACGATGACTCTGAGTGCGGTTCCTTGGATTGAAGATAACGACAATCATCGGTTCGGTGACTTCATTGTCCATCCAACTCAACCCCACTTAGTGGTTTCCATCCTGGAAGATCATACACATCCTGCTCCGGCGGATGTTGTGACCACCCTCGTCGCAATTGATACAAAGACCCAAGCCCTCACCACCCTCGCGAAAGGTGCTGATTTCTACTCCACTCCCCGCTTCAGCCCTAATGGCAAGTTGCTATCTTTCATCCGCTGGAACCATCCGAATATGCCGTGGGAGGGGAGCGAGCTGGTCCTGGCGGAGTTCGTGGTTGAAGGCGGGGATAAGATCGGGTTGAAGGAGCCCACGGTCCTCGCTGGGAAGGAAGGCGAAGTGAGCATCACGCAGGCACAATGGGCTTCAGACGATGTTCTCGTCTTCTTCTCCGACAAGAGCGGGTTCTACAACCCTTGGAAGTACGACGTTAAAAGCAAGACGAGCAACCCGATCCTACATACGCCAGTGAGCGAGGAGTACGCAGGCCCGGCGTGGGTACTGGGAAAGTCGGATAACTCGGTCTTGGACGCGTCAACTGTTTTGGTAGCACCGCCAAAAACGGGTCTTGCTCTCTTGGATGCGGATACTGGGACCCTCGCTAAAATCAAGTCTCCATTCGTCAGCATACACGCGATTCACGGAATCAGTGATACACAAGCGGTCTTCGTCGGTGAAAAGGACGACGAAGCATCAGCTCTCGTCCTTCTGACCCTCCCATCTTCGGCATCGACTTGCTTAACCAATGCAACTATCGCCGCCAACTTTAAGATCCTCAAATCCACTTCGAACCTCGCCTCAACGATCTCACCATTGCTGTTCCCTATCCATCAGGAGATCACCCTCAAGATTGGGCCTAATGACGCACCATTGCATGTCCTATATTACCCGCCGACAAACCCAGATTACACAGGGGGGAAGAGTAATGAACTTCCACCTTGCATTCTACATATCCATGGCGGTCCGACGAGTCAGGTATCTCCTGGCCTGAGTTGGGTAACTACGTATTTCACATCTCGCGGATGGGCTTGGTATGTACACCCATTAAAATCTGATTCTTTATGCTGAATGTGCCGCTTAAAGGGCGAACGTGAATTACGGCGGCTCAAGCGGATACGGTCGTGAATATAGGTGCGCATGCGTCGGATTCATATGTGTCTTTGTGCCGTGTCTTAACTACTACGATTAGGGATCGACTTCGTGGAAACTGGGGAGTGGTAGATGTAGATGACAGCGCTACTGCCGCAAAAGAGTTGGGAGCAAAAGGTCTCATTGATTCCAAACGGGTTGCTATTCGTGGAGGCTCTGCAGGTCGGTTAAGAATTCCTCAACATCGACACTGCATCGACTCAAGTAACGGCGATTTTAGGGGGATTTACGGTCCTGGCCGCTCTCGTAAATAAATCCGACTCGTTCGCGACGGGTACATCGTCTTATGGGGTCTCCGATCTGGCCATGCTTGCGTCGGACACGCACAAGTTCGAGTCCAAGTACCTGGACAAGCTTGTCGGTGGGACTCTTGCAGAGGTACCAGAAATTTATAAAGAGCGCAGTCCTGTCTTCCATGCTGAGAAGATCACTGTCCCGCTACTGGTGAGCTCATGGATTGTCCATCCCCTCTGATTGCGTTTAAACATTCCATCCGCCTCCTAGATCCTTCAGGGCTCCGTCGACGGGGTTGTACCGCCATCACAAGCCGAAGCTATTGTCAACAAGATCAAGGAACGTGGAGGGACGGTGGAATATAGGCTTTTTGACGGCGAAGGCCATGGATGGAGGAGAGCCGAGACAGTCAAGGAGGCATTGGAGACGGAAGAAGCATTTTATAAGGGGGTCTTTGGGATGAAGTGAATATTTACAAGATAAATGAATGGTGAAGAGCGTAAAACTATTGTTAAAAGCAATCAAAGTGCACTAAAGACTATAATGAACTCGAGTGAATGAGAAGAGCCATCGCTTCTCTAAGAGAAAAACAAAAAGTGGAAAGATCAGCTCTTGAATGGAGCGAAGAAAGGTCAATATCGAGGAAACAGTCGCCTAAGAAGATCACGCATGCCACCGCCATCTGATTTCCACTTGGCGCAAGTAGCTTCATCTATCGTCATGCCTCTAATTTCGCCGGTCTTAAGTTTGATCATAGCTGGCGGGTGAACCTCGAGCTCCTTCAAGATGGGGCGAAGTCGCTGTTCGGCTTCAAGATCTTTGTCCTCTCCGTGAGTATTCCCTTGTAAGAAATGCTCAAGCTAGAACAGGCAGCGGGAAACACGAGGAGTGAGTGCCCTGTATTGAACATGAATGCTCTGTTCTCACCAAGCGACTCCACGACATGATGAAAGTGCCGTTGCCGTTCCTGCAGCAAACTAGGCACGTGGCAGACTTGACATATGACGCTATACAGCTTCTGCATGTCATCCACCCGTTCCTCTCTTCATCCATGACCGGAAGCTGGAGCTTTCGCATCAATGTATTGCAGAACTCTACTTCAGCCGGTTCGACACGGACGAGATCGAGGTTCCATTCCGTGCGCTGCAAATGCCGGTGGTTGAGCATGTAAGGGTATCGAAGCTTGCGGCGCCCTTGACATTGCGGATGCGTGCACGTAAAGACCGCGCATGACGACAATAGTAGGTTTGTTTCGTATGCTTCTTCGGTGGTAAGAGGAAGGACTCGGTTGGCGATGTCGTCTTTGATCTGACGATATGTCGTTTGCCCAATGCCGCTGACGTCCGTGAACAGCCTAGCCAAGTCGCATCGAATGCGACTCACGTGCTCAGTCACTTCCCGCTGGCGTTTTTCCTTTAAGGTCTCCCACTTCATCTCGACCGCATCCAGAGTAGCTAGGCTGTCATCGTCGACAATTGATGTAATCGAAGGCAGATGTTTGACGCTGTGAAAATTCAGGTTAATTCCAGAGAACGAGATATTATCCCCTACGAAGAGGGCCTCCGCCTGGGACATCCTCGCAGAACGGCTAAGGCGGGCGCGGAGTGTATTTTCGTCCTCCAAGTACTGAACTAGCTTCGGTTTAACGGAAGACCAGACTAGTGATCGCGAAGGGGGAACCGGAATGTGGCCAAGCAATCAGTATGTGCATTGTTCTTCGTCCACCACGATAATACATACTGCGTGGTGTGAGCTCACGGGGCTGATCCAATATACTCCAAAACTCGACGTTATCCGGTGGATAGTCAGCCGTCTGCCAGCCGAGCTCTTGCAGGTTAGCAATGATTCTACGCAGCGTTTCAAATCGAAAGTTATAGTGTGAGATTGTTCAGACAGAATGCCCACATACTCTGCTTTTCGTTTTAGCATGGTGTCATGATTCTTCTGACGTTTCTCAGTAACTTCTTTCTCTAGCCAGAGGGAAAGGGCTGGGATGGTCTTTGGGGACGATATAGTATATTTTAGTAGTAGTTAGCGTCGGAGTCAGTGTAAACACACCTTCTCGATACTCTGAGTCAGTTCCCAGCGTTTTTGTATCCAACGAACTCGGACATTGCTCTGCCCACGTAAGCCTTTGTACTTATGCGCGACTTGTTGAACCATCGGGATATAATAGTATATTCCTAAAGAATAATAGAACATTCTTAGCAAAGAGCGAAAGGAAGGTCCGGACAGTACTTACCAGTACTCGGGACTGCTTGGAGTATAGTGGACGGAATATCAGGAAATAAATTGTGAAACCGTTTGGCTTGGAAGAAACTTCTGTGTATATCCATACGCGTGTCAGGAATAGAAACCGCTGATATATGGAAGGATCCGTACTCATAGCCTAGGTGGCAACGGTGGCAGCAACGGATTCGAATCTGTAAATCGACTTTCTTCGTGGGTCGGTGGCACACCTATCGACATCGACGATCAGATAGATTTACAGCAGGAGATCATGACAGATCTTACATAGCATTCGCCTTCAAACATCAAACGCGCATATTGCGGCTCGGATAAATCCTGTGGGCAGTCGGGTAGATCCTGAATGCTTGCTCTGTACAGCGTATTTAGAACGAATTAGTGTGCAGGATATAGTAACAGACTCGCCTAGCAGCTCGCCAGATGGGCTTAGAGGAGTCTGAGATGAGGATATCTCGTAGCCTCTTGGAGGATCGTGACAGGGTCAACAGGCAGAATGGCGTCAAATTGGACGCGATCTGGTGTTCACAACCGGTTAAATGAGCTTTTTTTAATGCATTGGAAGACATTACATGCTTACCTCGGCGAATATATCCACCGGCATTTGCATAATGTGGCCAAGATGAGGTGGTAACACGACCGCATTCTCGACTGCAGGCTTGGTTTTCTTAGTCCTCTGTTTCTTCACGGGCTTGATAAGATCGTCGGACTGGCTGCTAGGAAAAACATTCTTTTCTACGAGAGGTGAGCGAGTATCCATTCCGAGGCAGAGGAGAACGATCTTGTTCAAGGTTGAGTGAGCGTGACGGTGACAACGCGTGACGGTCCAAATACAAATCTCATCTCACCCTAGATAGAGGAACGTTCCTTGCAATTGAGAAACCAACTGGAAAGTGATTCCATGATAGTTGATCCCATTCCACGGATAACCGTGGTCGAGGACGATAGGATGCGAGGCGCCAAAACTGGAAAGGTCGCCGCCGTCTTGGACGTGTTGACTGGGTGTTACCCCCGATTCGTTAGGTACCCCGTATTCGAAAGGGAGGCTTCCGTTGACTTAGATGATTTCTTATCCTTATCTCGGAGGTTCCACACTTTTTCGTGTGCAGAACACCATCAAATTTCGATTGACGAATATATGGCTGCTCTAGATGGATCGCGTCCGAGCCAACAGCATCGAGGACGCTGTTGTGCGTTGCCTATCCACCCTCCTGGCCTTAGTGATAGGTGTATTTGAGGAGCAGCATGCCCTTAGACCATCTTGGGCAGCAGGTCTCTGAGCTTAAACAATACAACACGCGCTGCTGAGCTGCTCTGGGCCCCGGCAACCTCAGCGCAATTCTCACCTTCGCATACGGGCTCAGCTGCCTCCTGGGCACCAGATCATCTCGCATTAGAGATCGCCCTCTTTGGGCCGGCATGGAGCTTAGTAAGTGACCATCTGGCCTCAAGCCGCCGTACATTGCGCTTGGTCACTTCCATCAAGCACGAACATTACGTTCCGTACGATGTTGAACGAATCGTACGAATCAACTCACGACTGTACTCTAGCATGAGAAGCGGAGCAACTTAGACCTCACTCTCAACCACGGTGTATTGACAGGAGCCGCTTCAGGCCCGTCGTGGAAGCTTCTCGGTATTGTGAACAGTATCCACAACAAGATTAATATTTTGATCTTCGATAAGATAAGGGCCATCTTTGGTCTGCAAGGCTCAGCGTTATCTTAGGGTGGTAGAGAAAATTCCGGAGGCGTACACTTCTAAATGTGTACGGTATGACCGACACGTGCTGTCATACTGGAAGCAAAGCTTTTCGATTTGCGATTGACGACCACCTGCATATTCGTGTCTGTCAATTGAGTCTATATCTTAACCTAATCTGCAACCTTTCATCACTTGAGCTTCAGACTATCATCTTATACGGCCAACGTACGTTTCGAATACCAACTATATTCAATGCTCTCGCCGTATTAACTATGCAGTTATATACGTCCACTTTCACAGGAAGACTCTTCCAGCCAGCATGACCACCCAGTCATTGCAGGTACTGGTCTTTATTGCCAATGAGCAAAAACCGCGCTTTATCTCCGTCAAAGTGAAGGGCGGATGGGCCCAGGTTGGTGACGTCATGACCAAAATCAGGCCACTGATCGAAGGCACGAAAGGCAAGGGCTCTAGTATGTCGGTCACGACGATGACCGGCTTGCCTGGTCCTCTGGGCCTACGCTTTAACCCGCCATTCCAGTGCTTCCATCGTGATTGGTTTCTCCAGGATGGGTCTCCGCTCAACATTCCAGCCCTCAGATGGCAGTTGGAGGACTATGGAAGTGAAGCACATCCATGGGCTGGGAATCTGATCGTCGTGAAGTTGGAGTCGTTGTTGGGAGACGAGCTCCTCGACGTGACAGAGGAGGACTTGCCCGAATTGAGGAAGTGGTTTTCCCGCTATAACAGAAAATATTGATGACTGTTCGAAAACATTAACACGCCCTTTATCTCGAATTTGATGTAGCGTCTTGGACGTTTGCTGTGCCGAAATGGAATGTTGACAATGCAAATCATACTCCCGTATCTGATTTAGGCCATTAAGTGTCTGCGAGAGGTAGCATGAGGGACTAGCGGCCGGTACTTACACGGAATGTCTGAACTGCGCTAAAATATGTGCGCATCATATACAGCGAACGGTCCGTTCTGAGACCGCATATGAGGGATTTAAGCGAGCATGACGTCACGATCGACGGAATGCGCGCATCGCGACAAGTAGGATATGATCTGAAAGACGACAGTCGGCTCTCGTGCGGACTTAGGGTGTGGAATCAACGGTCATGATTGCCTCCTCGCGGTAAGTACACGGGCAGTGGAACAAGACGTTTATTCTTCTAGAAGGGCCATCTTTTGGCTTTGAGGCTCAACGTTGCCTTTAGGACCTGTTACGCCAGGGAAACAAGAAGCAGACTTTTATCATCGTGGCTTCTGAATGTCTACGGTAACGGTATGATCAACATGTGTTGCCACACTGAAAGAGCAGAATTAGGTTTGCAATTGCCAGTCGTCATAAACATTCTCGTCTCTCATCCTCATGTCGATCCAATACTTCTGTAATTCATTTAATCTCTAACTCCCTCCCACAAGATCAAGACCCAACCACTTCTTGAACGGCAGGTACTCAGCTAACACACGTTCCTGAAATATCCATTACACGCATCTACTATCTGCAGTTGTATACGTCTACATTCACAGAACAATCATCCCGTCGACATGACCATTGCGACAAATTGACCTCTGAAAGTACCGGTCTCCACCGCCGCTGAGCAGCAACCGCGCCTCATACCCGTCAAAGTGAAGGATGAACACGACGAACACGACGCAACAGTGAACTTCAAGCCAACTGTCAAAGGTGTGAAAGGCGAAGGTTCCGGTATGAGGTTTTATGGCCTCTCTGGTCCAGATAGCCCGTATTTCAAACCACTGTTCATGTGCTTTCATCCTGAATGATTCCTCGCCGACGGGCCTCCAGTCAACATTCCTGTCCTTTAATCGCAGATAGAGGACTATGGAAGCCCCGGGTCGGGGATTTGGTTGTTGTGAAGATGGGCTTGAAACTAGGCCTAGAGAGCTTGTTCGTTGACGTGACGGAGGAGGTCAGAAGGGCTTCTTTCTCGCTAGGACAGGTGACTACCCCAGGTCTGTGGCACGTCCGCCCATTCCAAATTGATACGACCATTTGGACATTTACAGGCTCCAACTTCTGCTGGCTTGTATAGGATGTCTGAACCGCTTCAAAATACGATCGGCTGCTCGGTGATGGGTTTTAGAAAGCCGTTTATAAGCGTGGCATCAAGGTGCATGGCATTGTGTCCAGTGTTGGAACCATACAAATTGGCGCGAAGCCACACCCTTTCTCAGAGGCATATATGGTCCGATGTTTGGGAGACTTTTTGGGTTGCGTGACCTTGTAGTGGGCTGTCCGCCGGACCTTGGACACGTCGCCACGTGATGTTCCGCGTCAACAAAACCCGAGGCCACTTCCACGATGCCACTTCCCGTTCTCTCTCTCACTTCTCCCTTCATTGAACCCTGAATCTCTCGTTACCGAACTATGAAAGCACTACAACACTCCAAGCGCGGTCTGAGCCGGTCTTCAAAGTCCAATATCGCGAAACAGTCACTACGACAAGCAAGCTCCTCTTCGTCACCTCCTGTCGGCAAAGTCGTCCTTGGTATTCGCCGTGAGGATCCAGGAAGGCTTTGGGAACGTCGCTGTACGTGACCAGTTTCGGATCTAGGAACGTCCTTATCTCACTTTTTACGTCTTTCCCCTCGGCGGGATTTTGCAGGCCCCGTCACCCCCGACGCCGTCAACGACTTGGTGCGTCAAGGCGTCGACGTTCTAGTTCAGCCGTGTGATAGGAGGATATGGAAGAATGAAGACTTCGCCAAGGTCAGATTCAACCGACGGTTTCGTCCAGCGGAAGCTGACCGAATTTTCTTCCCAGGCCGGAGCCACTATTAACTCTAATTTAGCGCCAGCAAACATCGTCGTCGGTATCAAGGAGACGCCTATATCTGAACTCGACAAATTAACGACTCCGGTGGATGGTCGCGAGAGGACACATGTCATGTTCTCACATACAGCCAAGGGTCAGTTGTACAATATGCCCTTACTATCTCGTTTCGCCAGGCCCGTAGACCTCGGTCTGAGTTCGGCGCCTCGCCTTATCGACTATGAGCTCCTTACTGGAGAGAACGGGAAACGAGTTGTTGGTTTCGGTTGGTTCGCAGGAGGTAAGACCTTTGAATTCAGAACGCGTCTACTTGAATATTGAGTTTTGCGCTCTTAGCTGCGGGAGTAGTCGAAGGCCTATCAGCTTCTGCTCATGATTTTCTATCATTGGGCGTCTCTTCACCATTCCTGGCAAGCATGCTCTCAAACCCACTCACTTGGGTCCATTTTAACCGAATTTGTATTGCAGTACCTCCCACGACCATACTCGCACCCAAGCCTCGAAGACATGAGGAAGTCCCTGCGTTTCGTCGGGGAAATCATCTCCACACGGGGGATGCCGAGGTCCACCGGGCCGTGCGTTATCACCGTTACTGGGTCAGATAAGCGCGCTGTCTACCTCATACAGATGATAACCGGGCACTGACAACATTTACGGACTCTTAGAAACGGGAATGTCGCCACGGGTGCCTTGGACTTGCTGCAGGAGCTCCCAATCTGCTTCGTCAAGGCCGATGCTCTCCCTTCATTGGTGTCTGATCCAGACACTGATCTCCGCAAGATCTACGTTGTCCATCTTCCCAGCTCCGCTTATCTCACCAACAAGCGCACAGGCGGGTCGTTCGACCGCGCGGACTACTATTCCAATCCGGATCACTACGAGAGCCACTTCGCCGACAAGATCGCCCCGTACACGACCGTCCTCATCAACGGCGCTGGTTGGTCTCAAGGATTCCCTCGCCTACTAACGACAAACCAACTCTCTACGGCCATAGGCCTGGCCCGTAATGTCGGCAAGGGCCGATTCCGGACCATCGCGGACATCAGCTGCGACATCAGCGGCGGCATTGAGTTCGTCGATCGGAGCTGCACCATCGACGATCCATTCTTCTACACCGACGGCACCGGCAAGGAGGTCGTAGGCGCCAAGACTGCTCCTCCTGGTTCTCGGGCTAGCACAGGCGTGCAAGTAATGTCGATCGACATCCTGCCGTCCGAACTTCCCTTAGACGCATCGAAGCATTTCAGTAGAGCGTTGAAGCCGTACCTCGGTGCGCTGATACGGCAATATCAGGGCAAGACAACCGAAGAAGACAAAGCTGCGGTCGACTCTCTGGATAGAGCTACAATCGCACGTGGTGGAAAGCTCTTGCCCAAACACCAGTGGCTTGCCGATTTGATCACCAAGGAGGCCACGAAGGTGCATGAAGGGGCGGCCGGTCCGGTCATTCCCATTGATCTTGACGTTATGGATGGGGATAAACCTGATCTGGATCTTGGAACAGATATGGGCGGGTTGGACACGAGCAATTGTTCCACCCACCATGGCGCCAATGGAAAATCATCCGCCAACGGAGGGGTGCAGAAGCGAAAGAAGGTGCTGCTACTCGGATCTGGTATGGTGGCGAAGCCTGCCGTGGATGAGTTCCTCAAGAGGAAGGACGTAGACCTGGTCATTGGTTAGTAATATTTGAATGCGTTATCTCTAAATGTGTGCTTAACGTGTACCATTTTCATGATGCAGCGAGTAATAACAGTACTGAAGCATATCAGCTCTCGCGTGATCACGAGCGAGCGAGCGTTGTACGTCTTGACGCAAGCCACCCGGAGAATTTGAGCAAGCTTGTTGGGGATGCGGATGTTGTTGTCAGGTGAATCTTAGTCTCGCTTTTTTGTCATATCTCGGCCGCATGTAGATGTATATGGATTCTGAACTGCTTCTTTGAATTGTCGGCATCCTGCCTAAATCGTGCGTGACGATCCGTAAAACAGTCTCTTACCGGCACCTTTACACCCCACCGTCGCCGAATTATGTATTCAGCACAAGAAGCATCTAGTAACAGCATCTTACGTTTCTCCTGCCATGAGAGAACTCGATGCAAGGTATGTACTAACTATGAAACGCCGACCAAGCGGGAGACTGACGTTTTTGCTGCAGAGCCAAGGCAGTCGATGTGCTTTTGCTCAACGAGATAGGTCTTGACCCTGGCCTCGATCATTGCAGTGCGATGGATCTGCGCCAACAAATTGAAGCATCTGGTCGGAGAGTCGTCAGCTTCGTATCTTGGTGTGGGGGGCTGCCAGCACCAGAAGACAGTTCAGTACGTTCGGATGGCAACAACTGCCACGAAGGTATACAAGGTCTGATATTTACGTTAAATGAATAGAATCCACTGGGTATGAAGTTCTCCTGGAGCCCAAGGGGACTTCTTAGCGCAGCTTTGAACGATGCACAGTACAAGCTACGCGGAAAGGTAATTATTCCTTTTACACGCCATCTTAGGTTGTGATTGACAGAGCACTTCTTAGATTCAAAGGATAGCGGGTTCTGATCTCTTGTCGTCGCATGTTCCCTCTGTTCCTTTGTTCAATGGCTTCGCGCTCGAAGGGCTGGCCAATCGGGATAGCTTACCCTACGCGGAGACCTATGGACTTGGACCAGTCGAAGGTCTGCACAATCTGTTCCGTGGGACGCTTAGGTCAGTTTACGTATTGAGCGCTCGATGAAGACACAAGCATTAAAGCTCCATGCAATTCAGGTACAAAGGGTTCTCGGGAACTCTCGATGCCATGAGGCGTCTTGGACTATTATCATCAGCAAATGAAGATGCCATGATTTTGGATCCCGCGAAGGGCGGATGGCGCTCATTCGGAATGGCGGCGTTGCAGAAGAGGCTGGATGCGAAAGTCACGAGCCCGGAGGACGTCCTCAAAGTTGCATTAGGGGATTCCGTGCTGGACCATCAAAATACGACGGATGCTCTCACTAGGTATGAAGAACAAAGACCTTTTTCCTATGCAAAACATTGACCGTCCCTGCTGCAGGCTCTCCATTCTTCCTTCGCCAGGCGCCAACCATGCTGCAGAAGACCTTCCTCCCCTCCCGACGACGCCTTTGTCTCCATTAGATCTTCTCACGACTCTCCTCTCCCACAAACTGCGCTACATGCCAGGAGAACGCGATATGGTCATCCTCGTTCATCAGATGATGAGCGTGCCGTCACATTCGCTCCCAACATCTGATCCCGCCAAGTGGGAAGATGTTCACACCCACTCATCGCACATTGTGACGTATGGCTCCGAGGCAGGTTCAGCAATGTCCAGGACTGTTGGGCTACCCTTAGCCTTCGCCGCGATGAAGGTCCTTGATGGACAGGTACACGAGAGGGGAGTAAAGGGCCCAAGCGAATGCGGGAAGGAAGTCTGGCGCGGGGTTTTGGATGGAATGGAAACAGTTGGGATGGGCATGAAGGAGAGGAGTATCCCCGGTATGAACGAAGTCGGTATCTGTTTTTGAGCTCGGATGGCTGTTAGTTCAGTATGCATTTGAGGATGCCTCGATTATCCCCTCCATATGTATCGTAGTCTGAGTGGATAAATAAGTGCTTGGTCATACGAAATCACGGGTCGGGTTCCAATAGGGTTTGCAACATTAGGGATTGGGCTCGGGTTAGATGCCGGTAGTCGCCGATCACAGTACAATATACCCACCGATCAATTAATATGGCGTGCTCATGCAAATGTCTCTAAGCGAATCGAATGCCCATAAAACTATGAACCCACTTCATCCCCGTCCAGCCGCCTCAGTTTGACCGTGTAAGGCTTGGACAACCCCCCCCCCCCCCCCCACACACACACACCACCAATGAACTGTAATCTCATTAATCAAGCACTCTTTTCTGATCTTCCTCATAACATTGCACACCACTTGGGCGCATACCGAGCCGCAAGATCACCAAGTATAGGGCGACGTCGACTATCTGGTCCAGGTATTGCAGCAACTGCTCAAGAATGCCCATTCTAGGACAAGTGTAATACCAATGGAGTCTACACAATTTTCGAATGCGCTATGTTCGCGACGTGGACGCCACTGTCCTGTCCGCAAGGTCGGGGAGGATCCACGAATATCGCCGCAAGTGTAATTATTTCACTAGCGCTTTCGGCAGTACTGGTATACTTCTTTTGATCTACTGGTTGCTATCTCGTTAGATGGCCACCCTTGACCCAGCAGCATTATGTGAGAAAATAAGTTGCCTCCTCCTTCTCCCTCTTTTCCACGTCTGATTTAGCTCGGGCTCGGTTTCCAGCAGGTCCTGTACTTCCATCACAAGCGTATGCGTATGGCTATCCTCCAGAGGCGCTGCAATAGATGCGACAGGTACAGATTTGGGGGACGCTTGACGGTCCAGTGCAGAATGAGCATCCCTGGTTGACATCGATGCTTGCAGAGTGCTGGCGGTCGCAGGCGGAGTCGGCGACGCTGGGTGGCTATGGCATGGCTCTACAGTGTGCTCATTGTCCATCGCAAGCGTACGCGCATGAATATCATCCACAAGCGCCATGGTAAACGTGACAGGTACAGATTGGAGGGCTGCTTGACGGTTCAGTGTGGAGTGGGCGTTCCCAGTCGGCATCGATGCTTGCGGGACGCCGGCGGTCGTAGACAACGTAGGCGACGCGGGGTGGCTCTGGAATGGCTCCACCATGTGCTCATGGCCGCCGCCACCCAAAGCTGTGCTCCATCCCGTCTCAGTTATATCCACCAGATCCCAACTTCCCCTCCGACTCAGTTGGGGTGTGTAGGCCCCGCCATCAACGGGGTCCCCTTTCCCCAGTCAGAGAATCCGGCCAAGATTGAGTTGTGGTAGCCATGAAGAGCGGGCTCTAGCTGATTGGTAGTCGATATGGCTGGATTTCGGACACGAGGAAGTGAGCCAGCGATGGCTGAGAATGGAACCTTTGTGTCTGACTCGAGCGCAACCTTTACGTCGTCCTGAGATGACGAGTAGTGTGGAGTATCATTGGTCGTGGGGGCATATTTGACAAACGCAGGGGGAGACGGCAGGGTAAGCAAGGATTTCTTACCCCCCGCGGCCGGCGGGAAGCGAGACGATAGTTGAACGTGAATCTGTGGGACTACCGAGTCTAAGCCAGAAGTTTCGATTTGACGCTTAAGCCGTAGGGATGAACTAAGAGGTACTGTGTTAATAACAACCTGATAGATGACCAGCGCATCATGCGCAGTCCCATGCCAGGACTTACGCATCAACAACTGCAGCTGGATTCCTTAGGTAGGATCCACTGTCCTATTACCATTCCAAAATTTGATGCCATCAAAGCAGGGTCATCGGTAAACGGAGTCTAGTGACTCACAAGACCGCTCAGGTCACTTAAACACGTCTCTGCACTTGCCCGAGATGTGAGGTCAACTTGCCAACACTTCATGGTGATTAACCGGATATCAACCGGGACCATGAGATGCGAGGCAGGTGTAGGAAGCTCGCCTTGAAAAATCGTGTTGATCACGGCTCCCTGTGGCTTGATACGTGTACATGGTACTTCCTCTTTCAGGATCTGGAAACGATGATTAAGCAACAATGCCTACAGATGAGACGATGCAGGAGCATACCTCGACTAAAAGACACGCCCATGCCCATATATCGCTAGCTTGTGTTCTTCGTGGCGCCTTCGCCGCAGTGTTCCCAATCCCACCTCCACGATCCGTTGGGTGTTCGTGGGAAGAGTTTGACCCGGGCGTGTACGGTTTTATCCCCGGGCCTCCTAAACACTTATATGGGCTTACATCACAATTTGGGTGCTGTATTGTGACCGCTTAGAAGTAGTTTACATGATTTTGAACTGTATCTGAGAACTTTACACGGGGGGGGGGGGGGTCTGATAAAGCGGGTTATATTAGTGTTAATAAAAAACGAGGGAAAGCATTTAAATGCTGTCTTCTTGGTCCAGTGGGTTTACAGTGTCATTGGTATGCTCAACGATATGGCGGCCATTAGTTCAATTCCCGTTCTTGTTTTTATTTATTTTATTTTTGCTTTATGAACATCGATTGGTCTGTACGTTCCTGCCTACGCTAAATGCGTGTCCGTACTTTAGGGTCCTGAACGAATGAGGGTGTGCGCATCGCCCAGGGCAAGACCGCCCGAAGGGGGGCCCTGGTCTGCAATGGACCACGGAGTCGGCAACATTATTAAAACCCATGTGCAGTGGCACTAAGTGTATATCATATTCTACTGTATCAGGGCTCCTGCCTAGTCAGAATCATGCTGCCAAACCTACAGATACGTTGCTATGTTGCTTCTTGCAAATGCCCTCAAGATGAACCAGAGATGCTAAATTTGGAGTGAGAAACCCAAATTAATTAGGATAAAATTCGATACACGACGAAAAGCTCGATGTTATAACAAGAAAGACCGGCCCTGAAAGTAGCTACGGGTACAAGATACTCACTCGGCCACAGACCGGAATGGTGGTCGTCATTAAGATATTCCAAGACGCACTATACACTATATCATGCCCCTTAGCGCCGGCCATCATTATAAGCCGTGTGGAGGGGGTTCCTAACACACCATCTCTTTATTTATCAGGGGCGTGACCTTTTGTAGAGTGTTCGTAGGACTACAACGCCATGATCCTTTCAAACCCTGGGACGTAACCAGCCCAGAAAGAACATCTTCTACAGCTGCAGCGATGGCCAGGCCAAAGTCTCACAGGAGTGATCGACTCCGAGAGTGTATCAATACATTCTGCTGTTGACGCAAACAGCTGATCGGTTTAATGTTGAAACTGCAGAGCCGAGCTTCTCACTGCTTTAACATCACCATGCACCACCGGAGGGACCAGGCGATAAAAGTATGCAAGACACTCACGAGTATCGAGGGCCGTAGAGGCCATCAGTGACTCTAAAGCTGTCGGATAAGTGGATTGACTTACTAATTGAAGACGCAGGTGGAGATCTGGACGGTTCTGTTGAAGATAATCCTGAATGTTGTCTTGGGGCTCGAGTGGGCAGACAATAAGGGCTTCGCTCATGTCTATGCTCAAGTAGAAACCAAGCAAGGGAAGGGCTCGTGGATGCCGTAGTCTAGACCAGACTCTCATCTCTTGTGCAAGTCGCTACTTGTCCTCGTCAGTCATCGATTCTTTCAAAGAGATTGTGTGTTGGAAGCCGCTCACGCAAGCCACCCGCACATCATTGCTCTTACGCGACCGAAGGCGCTTGACAGCTACTGGAGAAGAGTGTCCCGACAGCGTTCCACGCAGCACATCACAATACCATTACTGCTGTTTCATCGATCACAATATGCTCACGCTTGACCCGCAGCAACCTTATGCCCTGAAGCGCTTCACTCTGAAATGTGTCAGTTAGTACACAACAAGCCATATGTCGTCCATCCCCAAGCATTGGAGTGCATGTGGTTTTCAAGATACGATAGTCTACGATTATGGTTCTGACTCAAGAACGCTAGCATGTTATGGACCTTATCATTCATAATTGGGCACACTATATAGAAATCGAACTAATTTTCTCGTGAGCCACCCACTCCATGACCTGTCCAAGAGCTCTGGTACAACGCTCAGGACACCAGGAAGCCTCCTCGCTCTCGGTTCAGGAGCAGTCATGGGCCTGCGAGGAAGAACAATCTTTGGGCGCGTATGTGCAACTGTTCCACGTCGTTGGCGTATAATGGGCGTAGATGGGGGTCCTGCGTCTCCTCCAAGTTTCTCTTCCAGAGCGGGGAAACGCAATGAACCGTCAAAGCACGGTTGCCAGGTCGTTGGCGGGCCAACTAGGAACGGAGAATCCTTGGGTTCCAAATCCAACCAATCACCAGTCTTCCTGGCGCCATGGGGTGATGAAGGCCGCGAAGTAGCATTGGCCTTAGCGGTGTAGCGAGTGGTTTTAGGGCTTGTAGAACGGGGACGAGGCTGCGGTGTATTCACGACGTTTTCGCGGCGTGAGACCGGCAAGATGTGAGACGGTGCTTGGACTGAAGTCGTGAGATTCATGGTTTGCAATGCCGAACTTTTGACTGTCCGGTCACGCCTGAGGGCTTGTCGTGATAGATTAAGAAGTAGCGGCCCAGCGGTGGCGAGATTGGTTGTCGCGCTCCGTGCTATTCGATCTTCCTTCTCCAGAACTTGTGTATCAATGCCTGTAAGTTGACGATTGATATGAATTCCGCCTTTCTATAACCATTCCGGTATTTAGTGTTGTCAAAACAGAGTTATCAGCAAGAGGGTAAATTTTTGACTCACGATACGGCTCAGGTCTTTTGAATACACCTCTGCACTTGCCCTTAATGCAGGGTTAATCTGCCAACACTTATTGACGAGTGATATAATATCACTCGGCTCTCTGAGATGTGACTCAGGAGCGGGAAGCTGGCCTTGACCAATCGCGTGGATCACAGCTGCCGATTGCTTGATATGGGCATAAGGTAATGTCTCTTTAAGGATCTGAAAACAGAAATCAGGAGAAAATGTCTCCAAAAGAGGCAATGCAGGAGCGTACCTCCACCAGAAGACATGCCCAGGCCCAGATATCACTGGCCTGCGTTCGCGGAATCTCACTCATCAACAGTTCGGGACTACACCAGCGCCATGATCCCTTCAAGCTCTGAGATGTGATCAGGCCTTCAGGAACTTCGTCAGCAGCAATGGCAAGACCAAAATCGCAGAGAAGCGCTCGATTTTCGGAGTTTACCAATACATTCAGCTGCAGAGGCAGTCTGGTTAACTTAGTGGGGAAAGTACAGAGTCAGATTTTCTCACAGCTTTGATATCACCGTGTACTACAGGGGGGACCAAACCATGAAGGTATGAAAGCCCTGCAAGGGTATCAAGAGCCTTCGAAGCCGCATTAGTGAGCCGTGTAGTGTAAATCGTCTGGAATGAATAGGAAAGCTCACCAAGCCAAGACGCGAATGGACGTCTGGACGGACCCGTTGAAGATATTCCAGAATATTTCCTTGCGGCTCGAATGGACAAATAATGAGTGCCTCGCTCATATCTGTGCTCAAATAAAAACCAAGTAGAGGAAGAACCCCTGGATGATGTAGTCGGGACCAGATCCTCATCTCTCGTACAAGTCGCTACTCGGCTCGGTCATTCTTGGGCCCTTTCAAAGAGAGATTTGTCTTAAATGTTACTCACGCAGGCCACTCGTACATCGTTGCTCTCATACGACCGAAGACGCTTGATAGCTACTGGAGAAGACCGCCCCAGTAGCGTTCCACGTAACACAACACCAAAGCCACCACTACCAATCACCGCCGTTTCTTCAATCACGATGTGCCCGCGCTTGACCTGCAGCGACCCCAGGCCCTGAAGTGCTTCACTCTGAAACGCGTCAATCAGTGCGCAACGAGCCATAAAGATATTAGGCGCCCACCAGATGCTGGAGTCGATTTGTGTCGTGATCGGCCATCCGCAAGTATTGTGTTGAGGTAGTTGTAAAGATTATTTAATCTATGATTAGGGTTCCGACTGACGGACCGTGTTTCCCGCATCTTAGTGCCTAATGGCTTAGCAGATCACACTTCGCTATAGCTGTCCTACAAACTTATGTAGATGGCCAAGGAGACGAGAGAGTCCAATAATCGGCACAGCGAATGACTTCAAGCAGCAGGCTTGATCTCTGTCAACGACCCTCCAGCCGCCCTTACAATGTCTTTGTAGACAGTCGCGGCATATTTTTTGGCCTCCTCTGTCAGCTCCCGTCTCCGCTCCTCAACAGTGCCCTTTTGCTTGTTCTTTTTACGAAAAGTTGCGTTTGCGGCGGCCTCATCCTCCTCGTCCTGGTCCAGTAGCCTCTCTTCCTCCTCCTTCCACTGATTCTTCATGAAGCTTGTCATGAACTGAGCGACGCTCTCCTCACTGATCTCCGCATGGGCTCTAACTCCCCATTTCCACTCAACGACCTGGTTCTCATCTGCAGTTGCACGGCTCTTCCGCCGATTTTGGGTCGCCAAAGCTTGTGTCGCCCCTCCTGCAGCGCCTAACGCGGCGACTGTGACAGAATCTAGCATTTCTTCAATCTTCATTCGATCGAGATATCGTTCCAGCGTAATTTCCTTCTCGGTTTCATGTCCTGGCATCGGGAACACACTGTTCCAGTGGAGGTGGAAGTGCTTGAGTTGATTTTTTAGTTGCGCTGTGGATGGAAAGGTCTCAGCGGCGTACGAAGCACAAAGAGTAATGTAGGATATCACCTTCGGGCATACTCCTCCCATTAACGAGAATGAGACAGAGGATAACCTGCAAGACGCCTGTGAGTGCGATGGGCTCGACTGACTTCCATGCCAAGAGAACGCCCTGTGATCGCCCTGTCCTATCATCGTCTTCGCCCTCGCCCGCGAGCCCTAGGTCCTGCAGATCCTTGATCTCCGCGGCTAGCAGCTCGTTATCCTTCACCGAAGCGGCTTTAGTCAAGGCTGGTGGTAATGTGCTCCTCAGAATGTAGGCTTTAGCACCAACCGTGGCTGAGAATAATAGCGCACGTAAGCGTATCAACCTTTAGAGGAATGTCTGGACGTGGACTGCACACCCTTCTTCTTCGCCCCGGCTTCCTCTTTCTCTGGTTCTTCGCCAAGCTTATCACGTTCTGTTCGTGACATCAACTCGACAAGCTCCATCCCAAATGTATCGCGCAGAATCCGCTGGGCTCCCGCAAAGGCTGGATTAAACGCCTTGGACTTTTCTGGTAGGGCTGCGAACAGGATTCAGCCCCCAAGTTGTTCAAGGGAGTATCAAACCAACCTTTCAGGTTAATTTCTGCTCGCGTCAGCTTGCCTCGTTTCCCTTGCATCGCAAGTGCCAATCGTACAATATTCTTCGAGAGCCTTTGCAGTTCCTTCGGAAGTACGTAGGACGCCAATGAGAGACGCCCATCAGTCCAAATGCAAATGAGACACACCTCGCCTGATAATGCGCCTCCACCACTGGTTCCAGCTCCAGCAGCTTTCGACTTCTTAGATTTCATCTGGCTACCGGCCCCTGCCATGGCCTCCCCTTCGTAGTCTTGCTCGTCGTCGTCCTGTTCACTGCTGTCATCGTGGTCCTCATCGCGTCTGGCTCTCTGAGACGCGCCTCCACCCTTCTTCTTGCTTTGCGACGCGTAAGTCTGCTGTGTTGCGCGAGGAGCCATCACTGTAAAAAAGAGACGGCCTGATGTGGTCGGAAGGTAAAAAGGTTAGGGACGCGTCCGACTTCAGGGCTCGCCACGAGCGCAAAGCGCGACGACAGTTTCAGCACATTGAACGTACCATCACCACAGCAACTGTCTCGTCTATGATGCCTAACGCGAACGACTTTAAACATGCGAATGATTTCAAACATGCGAACGGCTCCAAACGGGTTGTGCGAGTTGTAGGTTCTTCAAATGATTGGAGTTTCAGCCCTGGGCAACCCAAGGTAACTGCAATCCGCAACTTTCAATTACGTTATCGAAATCGGACCTCGTTCGGGATGCAATGGATTCAAGTGGTTGGGTAACTCAGCCACTTGATAATGTTTGCCGGCTTTCGACCGAGAGCGTGTCACATTCCCTGATGCCTGCAGGCTCGGTCGAGACTCGATGATCCATGTCCCGCACCTCGGCCATCGTGCTCTCCTATAGGCTACCTGCATGCGATAGCATGGGCTCGGCCCAGCAAAACAGGGGCCTCTGTAGTGAAAGTTTTCGTCTATGGGGTCTCTAGACTTCCTGAACACACCCCATGGTCCACTCGAAGCGATCCTGGGGAATATCGACTTAAACCCAATCGAACAGCCAACAGCGGCATCTGCCCCCGTTTCCATCCAACTATTCGATTTTGTACGGCGACCAACATCACCCAGCGATCAGGATGTTGTATTCGACCTCTGGGCCATTGGGGGTGGCGTTACTTTGCATAGATCTAACATTCGGTGTAGGCTATAACTGGGCGTTAAGCCAAGCCACCACCCAGGTATGACCTGCATGCTTGCCTCATGGCAGGGTCCCCGGATCTCACGTATATAATCCCCTGTGATTAGTTCCAAGGAAGTCAACCCAGCACCCTCCATTTCCTCGCTGTCGAATCTACTGCTACTGGTCTAGCACATCCACTAAGTTATCATAAAGTATGGCCACGAAATCCACAGATCAAGCGAATCCAGAAGTTTCGCGGAGCCCCAACCCGACCGCTGCACTTCCAAGCCAAAACAGCAGATCCGGGTCACCTAGTCAGCAATTGTCTGTTAGTGCTATAGAACGTTCACCATCCTACAACGCCGATTAATTTCCCTTTCACTCCGCAAGGTTCGAACACAGCCAAGCGGAACCGCAACTATTCGGAACATTCGTTCAGGTTCAGTTGGCACTCCACTGTCTTATGTGACTTCCCAGTCGATTCCATTCAGCAACTCCAACTCACCTGCGAGGGATTTGAATGTCGCTCACTCCGTCGGCTCTTCCAATCCTGGCCCGTCGATTGCCTGGCAGCTGCCCGTTGACAGTTCGCTTTACTCGCCCGCCCTAACGGAGGAACCTGAGGAGAACGCAGGTTCCCCTTCTACGTCCACTGCAGGGGCGAATATCCGACGAAGCGAAACAGTTGGACCGGCCCACCCAAACCCAAAGGTTGTTCTTCCTCACAGAGCCATGACGGCTCCGGAACCGAGAGCGAGGAGACTTCCAGGTATCTTAAGTATTGAACCAGAGCCCTTAGACAGGTCATGGCGTGGATGGCTCAAAAGAAGGGTGATACCACAACTAGTTCGGTTTATATATCGCATGCCCAATTATGAATGATGGATCTGTAAGTCAAACGTCGATCTTCCTACCCACGCCTGAAAGCTAATTCTTGCCGTCTCATAGTATAACAAGGGCACCTTATTTCGCAACGGAGATTAGGCCGAGATGGAAAACCAGTCGCAAGCGATCGATATATGCTTACTATGCCATCTCTGAACGGTTTCGGTGTTGTAAAATATGACCAGGCAGCTCCAAATCCTTATGTAAGACATGTTATCGGCTGGACCAGTTAAAATGCCTCGCCTGTGTTCCACAAGCCACAACAGTAGGAAGCAGCCCGTTGTTGATGTATCCTGAATGATCCCAGCAACGGAATCATTACTCCAACCACCACAATACCTGGCCCTTGGTAAGTGAATACATGATCGTATGATCTTCCTATGTGACATAATTATTGCCTTGAAGATGCCAGCAACTCTACCTGGCATCAATGCGAGGTAGAGTTGTTGACATCAATGCGAGTTGACAACAGATATGTGTCATAGTGTCCACACACTGTTGTAGAAAGTGAAAACCGCACTCCGGAATCTCTGACTAGTAAACTTCGTTTTGGATTAGACGATCGACTGGGCCACTACAGCCGTATTATTATGACAGAGATCAGATTGCGAGGCTGAGCCACACTATCGTCCACCATATCACGCGCACTCATTCTAGCAGAACATATCCAGGCTTTCCTCCTGAACATACCCAGCAGGGATTCCTAGAGCTTACTGGAGGTAGACATGTCAAAGGAATTTCCCGACATGGCCGTGAGGGTTGATATCTGACAGCAGCATAGGAACAGATAAACAGTGCACTCCAGAGCCCCCAAGTGGGCCAGGGCCTTAGCAGATTCCAAATTTATTCCATAGGGGTTTTTCTAATTTGGGTACAAGCCAGTCGAGGTGGGGGCTGCTGACATCAACCCATTGGTACCGATGGCTTGGGCGTCCAAAACGAAAACCAGAGCACAGCACGAGCCACATCCCTCAGTGCTCGGGGCTGTTATGTTACTCGAAGATTCATTTTGAAGAAATCGAGTCAAGTATCCAGAAATGTGACGCCTAATCACAGCATACGAGACGCTCGTGCTTGAAGTATAGCGAGGTAATTAAATGATCGGTGGGAAGATGCAGTGGACAGAACTAGTGTTACCTGTAGCTGGTGGTTGGGCTGAGCTGAGCTGGTGCCTGGCTGGCCGATGAGGCTGTGGCTGCGTAGCTAGCTGTCGGCTGCAGCTGGGTCCCGCGCTTCGATGGAAGCCGCACTATCCCAGCGGTGGGTTTGCGCTACCTTCTTTGTCATTAAAGTCGTCAAATTTCAGTTCGTTTTACCCTCCCTTCTAGTAGGTCCCACAGCCTGTTTTTGGCGCAACTTCCGGCGGTCGAGGTTGAAGTATAGGGATCGTACATGATTCGGCGTTTACAGCTGTCCCAGCTCACACTTCAAGCGACTAGCACATTCATGCTACCTCTTAGCCCTATCACTCCCAGTAAGGTTTGATATATATATTCTATGTATACTTGGGAATTTATACACATCGTATATACGTTGCTGGAAGCACCACGCAAGATCGACGAGGTCCGCCGAGCCCACGTATCCGCCGCAGACCCTGTTTAAGCTGACAGCTGGCTGCGGCTGGGCTGGCAGTCGACGAGCTGACACCGGCTATCCCAACGCCAGCTGAGCTGAAGCTGCTTATTTCACCATTGAGCATACAGTGAAATACAATCACCTGAAATCCGGGTGGGACTCACATAACATGTGGTGAATCTTGATCAGCAAGTAAAGCAACACTAGACAGAACTCGCGTTTTGAACCTGTGAATGCGGATGTGAAGTCGTCGATAGGCTCCGGACAACAGTCACCAACAGAACCCAATCTGCACTGTTACTATTGCTGCTCTGATCGTACGTTAACCCATTCTTGTAGTATCACCTCAGGTAACCAAAGTCTCTGCTGTGTAGATGGCCACGCCTCTACCCGAAATCATCGTAGCCATCATCGACGAATTGACAGCCGACGTCGCTTACACATTCTCAATGGAAGTGAAGGCCACGCTCCGAAACCTCGCGCTGGTGAATTATGCTTGTCACGAATTGTCGACAGGACCGCTCTATAGCCGCATCACTGTTGCCGGAGTTCAGATCGCCAGACTGAGAGCCACGCTATCGTCGACTACCCCACGCTCTCTCTCTCTAGCGAGTCGTATTAAGGCTCTCCGACTAACCGCATCGGACAATGAATCCAAGAAGGTGGACCGTGACGAGCACGCAACCTGGGCTGCAGACCTCCTTCACCTCCTTGCCCCTCCCAACGCTATATTGAAACGACTATTCATGGACATGTTCCTCACTCGTAGCTCCCTATACAAGCGTCAGACACCCGACAGACCGTTCAGTCTACAGTCTACAATCAGCGCCCAGACGTCCCTTACCGAGCTTGTACTTGGAAATATAGAGGAATGGACGGGTAACTTCTTCTGGATGATTGAAATACCGCAGCGGCAATACAACTGCTTTTCGGGTCTCCGGGCCCTCACGATACTGGATGTAAATGTTGTTCACCCTCCTACCCGGGATGTCCTTGCTCAATTTGTAAACGTTGAAGAACTGGTCCTCATACGTCCGTGGATCACCGACCCAGAGAGAGGCGGAGAAGTCTTGGCCGAGCTATTTGCTCCCGATCGATCCCTACAGTCCTTGATCATCCTGTTGGCCAAGGGATGGGAAAGATTGCCTAGACAGAGGCTCAAGATGGATGATCTCGGTATAGCGATGGTTCCGTATCGCGATAGAACCATGATATTGCCTGAAAGCGACGATCAAGACTCGCTACCGTCGTGGGAGGAAATCAGAGATATAATCGGGTTCGGTCGTCGGCTGGATCATCAGGGATACGGAGCATAGGATCGGACATGGGTTGCGCTCTCACTTGGGGGCAGCAACGTCAGGTCAGATTTGGTTTAGAAGTCCCCCAACACCTTGTGACTACTAGATCGATCTGATCTGTTGATTCGCATGCAATCCAAATCCGAAGTCCTCTGAAACCATCTATAAACGCTCTCCAGAATGCCTAAGTTGTCTTCAGGGCAGTTTAGGTCATGGTCGCCGGAGTGTTGATGTCCGCGCTCTGTCTGAGATCCTCGAGCTCAGCTATAGTTGACAGCAGACAGCCTACACATTCTCATCTGGAGACCATGGAATGAGTGGTCGACCGACGGATTTCCATTTCGGGGAACCATGACGTCATATCACCCGCACTCTCTCTTTCTTTCACTAATCAGCGGCAAACCTAAAAGCCCAATGAGGGTGGATATACCAGAATTGTACATGAATGTTCACCTTACCCCCTCCAACGCCACCTTGAAATGATTTTCCATAGACATGTCCCTCAGTGACGCCTCTTTACACAAACCTTAGTCAGCTGCGGGGCTTATAGAATACCATCGGCTCACAAACTGTCCTCCACCGAGCTTGTATTAGGAAATCTAGACCACTGGGTTCATAGCCAAGAGGATGTTAAGATCGTGGGCGTAACGGCTTGCTCGGATATAACTAATCTGCAAGCGACACCACCCCATAGAGCCAAGGCACTTCACTGTATCTCATCAAAGCTCGTTGATTTGTAGCTCAAGAGCCCCTTATTTCACCCTCACTTCATCATTGCTCATGCGCGAACTACTCGAGCATGCACAACTTATTCAACAAGGAGCAGAGGCTGTGAGGATCAATAGACCTGCGCTCTGCCAAAATCGCGATATGATCATTAACTATTGCTATATAATTTTTTCTCTGTCCCTGCACAGCGCGCTTATAAGGCCACGTTAGAAACGTCTTCACCTCCAATCATCATCAAGCACCGTTTTCAAAAGATGTATCGGCATCCATCCCTTGATACATCTCTTACCAAGACTCGAGTGACAATGGAAGCGAGGGCGTTAATGAGGTGTTTACGCAGTGGCGTTTGTGTCCCAGGCATACGGATGGTTGATCCATGGGAGGGAATCATTGGGGTCGAATTCATCGATGGACCGAGCATACGAGGAGTACTAGGAGGTGAGAATGAAGAAGGGGAATATGAAGGGGAGAATGAAGGGCCCTCGGTGAATGAAGATCTGTCTTATCTGCGAAAACACGGCGCGACCCCAGGTATGATTAGTCCGCCAAGTCGCATGAGTATTTGCTAAACTACCCTTTAACTAGGACAAATTATGCGACTAGTTGGGCAAGAGCTGGCTAAAATGCACGCAGTCGACGTTGTCCATGGAGATCTAACGACATCAAACATGATGCTGCGACCTACCCGCTCGTCGCTAGAAGAGGCGGCCTCGCCGTTCCCTCTTGAAGTGGCAAGTTTTCTCAGATTCGAGAATTTCATAGAAAGGTTGCCCACTCATTCTCTGGACACCGCAGGTCTTAATTGATTTTGGGCTTTCGTTTCAATCTGCCTTGGTAGAGGACAAGGCTGTAGATCTGTACGTCCTCGAACGAGCATTCATCTCCACGCATCCGGATTCGGAAGGGCTATTCTCAGAGGTGTTGGATGGATACTCAGAAGCAGCAGGAGACAAGGCATGGTCAGTTCTCAAACGACGTTTGGACGATGGTGAGTCACTTCTGGCTTTGAGACACCCAGCTATGCCCGACAGCTGAAATTACCATAAAATCAGTGCGGTTGCGAGGCAGAAAGCGAAGTATGGTTGGTTAGGGATCCAAAGGACAATAACCTCTTGTCGTATGTAACAATGAATATGATTAAACACACGCAGCTGGACACCCAAGCGACAATTGAGGAATCTACCCGTTCTTATATCCACTAGATTTATCATGAAAATTTCAAGATAATGAGGGCTACATATGGAGAAAGTCGACGTTTGCTTCCCGCTATCGCTTACGACTTCTGACCCACTTGTGCCTGTTGTTGCTGCTGTAGCTTTACCTGCATAATATTGACCAGGTAGTTCATGTTGTCCTGCTTCTTTTCTATGGTATCTTGGAGCGTCTGTAGGTTCGTCCGTACGAAATCGGCTTTGGACTGATAGTGCTTTGTTGCTTCTTCCCGTGTCTACAGCAAGCAACGTTTTGCTAAGTCTCGACTTTTCGTAAGGCATGAATTGGTAGGCTTACCTTCTTCACGTAGTATCCTGTTCCGACATCGACGATAACGTGCTCCGGGTCACTCAGTTTTCCAGGTACGTATAGTGAGTTACTGAGAGGAACAAGGATGGTTTTGCCTACGCTTTGGGTAGCCTTTCAGCGATCTTTGTGCATCTTGGCCAAAAGATCATTTGATCTGGATCATACCTTTATTGACTTCGTTAACATTCTCAACACATGACTTGAATCGAGCTTGTGCTTTACTGAGCTGAGCAAACGAACTTGATAGATGTTGTAGCTCCTATTTGTTTCGAAATCCGATTATTCAGTAAGGAATTGCCATTGGAGGGCACATGGTGTGCACCTCATCTAATTGCCGCTTGACATCTTGCAGCTGGGAGAGGTCAAGATCTGCGACGTTAACCTGTTGGTTTCCCGGTTGACTCATTTCCTGGATGAACAACGCTGGTCATTAAATGCAAAGTCTCGAGTGCATCATAATTAACACTTACAGGGTGGATTGAGTCAAGGGTGAAGTGTGTGGAAGGCGAACACTTTGGTTTGAATTGTGGTTAAGTCATATAAGCGCACGGGCTCCATTGAAATTTTGTCCCCGACTGGCGAGAGTAACGACCCCACGGACGGTCTAACGAGCGGTACTTCTTATTGGTATGTATATAATTGCCCCGAGTTGGAGAGTATGCCCTCTAAGTTGAATCATTGCATTTGAATTATGGGTTAGGACGGACCCCCTCACCGCAAATACACTCCACTTCAATTTGCCGCGTTTGGAAATTGTGAAGAACTACTGATTGACTAGTGAGCTTGGCCGCCTTGACATTGCGGGCGCGAATCTTGATGATTCTTGAGGGACTCCTAGGTCATCGTCGTTGCTTCTTCTCCGCCCACCCTTAACCACGCCCCTCACCACCACACAACGATTCGTTCTAGTTGTCGATAACGCACACCTAACCATACGAAATGGCTCCATTCGCAAAGCCGGAGACTGTCTTGAAGCAAGCAGATGGACTGATCTCCGTTGGGCAGCACCAAGCCGCCCTCCAATCCCTCACCGACCTCATATCTTCCAAACGCCTCCGAAACACCCCCATAGCATCCCTCGAGCCGATAATGCTCCGCTTCATCTCCCTCTGTATTGATCTCCGTAAAGGTCGGACCGCCAAGGAAGGTCTGATGCAGTACAAGAATATTGTCCAGAACACCTCTGTTGGTAGCATTGAGGTCGTCATCAAGAAATTCATCGCAATGTCTGACGCTAAGGTTGTGGAGGCGCAAGAACAGGTCAATAAGGTGATGGAGGCAGAGGCGGGATCTGTGGATGTGGACGATCTCGAAGCGAGCGAGACTCCGGAGAGCATACTTCTAGGCGCAGTCAGTGGTGATCAGAACAGGGATCGTACGGATAGGGCACTTGTCACGCCGTGGCTGAAGTTTCTCTGGGAGGCATATCGGACTGCCCTTGAGACACTAAAAAATAACAACCGATTGGAGGGTATATATCAGGTGGGACTAAATGGCGTGGCTCAAGTGCAGCCAGGGATTGAAATTTCTTTCCGCCTTTTAGCAAATCGTCCACCAAGCATTCAAATTTTGCTTGAAACACAACCGCAAGGTGGAGTTCCGCCGCCTCTGCGAAACTTTACGCCTCCATTTGTCCAATATCGCCAAGTATGCACATCAGACGCACTCGGTCAACCTCTCAGACCCGGACACACTTCAGTCCTACCTCGATGCTCGATTCGCCCAGCTCAACACATCGGTTGAGCTCGAATTATGGCAGGAAGCTTTCCGATCTGTCGAAGACGTGCACAACCTCTTGACGCTCGCAAAGAAGGCGCCACGACCAGCGATGATGGCTAATTACTACGAGAAGCTCGCGAAGATCTTCTTGATGAGCGGAAGCACGTTGTTCCACGCCGCTGCCTGGGGCAGGTACTACGCCATCATCCGAGCCATCGGGGGCAAGACTCAGGAGGAGCTCAGCAAGCTGGCAGGGTTGGTGCTCGTAAGCGCGTTGGCGGTTCCTGTCGGTGTCGAGGCGAGCGATGATGCACCGGAGGAGATGAAAGGGCGAACGGCGCGCCTAACGGCCTTACTCGGGTTGGGAAAGAACCCGACGCGAGTTGGAATGCTCAAGGAAGCAGTGAGTCGACCTTAAACAAGCAGGTAAACATGACTACTAACATTATCTTAGCTCGCTCGAAATACACTGAAAATGGCACCAGAGCCGATACGCCAGCTGTACGACATCCTCGAAGTCACATTCCACCCATTAACGATATGTTCCACCGTCGCTCCCGTTCTGCAGACCCTCTCGGGCGACCCGACGTACGCTCCCTATCTTCCCGTTCTCCACAAGGTCCTCCTCTCGCGTCTCTTTAGTCAGCTGTCACAGGTATACGAGAGCGTGACTATTAAGCACGTTTTGGAGCTCGTTGCGCCCTTGAATGACAACAAGATCCAATCAGAAGATGGGGAGGGCGTTGTGGTGGTATACGATCATCCGCACATTGAGGCGTTCATCATGGGATGCGCGCAAAGGGGCGAGATGCGCGTTAGGGTCGATCATGCGCAAGGGTCGATCACCTTTGGGACCGACGGCTTTGGATCGTCATCATCGTCATCGACAGCAGCCTCCTCATCGTCAACATCGATCTCACCAACGGTCTACATCCGGACTCGTCTCTCGCGTCTCGCATCACTTCTCAACCAGTCTTTGTCTCACCTGTCGACTCTCGAGCCACCTTCTGTGGCTGATCAGCAGGCTGCGTTCGAGAGCTTGGTAATCGCTGCAAACGAGGAACGTTCACGACTTGTTCTACACCGGAATCTCTCTGCACGTAGGGCAGAACTCGCCGAGGAGCTTGCTGTGCGGAAGGAAAAGGCGGATGCGCAAAAGAAGTTAGAAGCGAAGAAGAAGGCCGAAGCGGAGGAAGAGCGCCGCTTGACAGAGCTACAGAAGCGACGGGAGAAGGAGCGAATGGAGAAGGAGAGGGAGGCGATTAAGATTGCTGAGGCTAAGAAGCTGGCAGAGGCACTGATTGAGAAAGGAACGTTGAAGGTTGACGTTAAGGTGGTGACAGTTTTGTTCCTCCATATTGACGATTTAAGAATGCTGATGGTTCCTGATGACGATGGCATGCTTAGAGCCTCGAGAATGTGGACTCGGATCAGCTCCTCGCTATGCAAGTGCAGCAGCTCGACAAGGAAAAGAGAGACATCTCAGACCGTCTACGTGTTGTTTCTCGTCGGATCGATCATACGGAGAGGGCATTCCGTAAAGACGAGAAAGCGCTCCTCGCTGAGGATTATGCTCATCAGCAGGAGACGGACAAGAAGACCTATGAGTCCCACCGAAAGGCCACTCTGGACATGGCGAAGCAGCAGCATCGCGAGAACGTAGATGCGAAGGTACGACTTGGTCGGATGATGGATGATTACCGACGAGCTCGTACCGAGATCGCAGGGAAGCGTGAAGAGGAACTGAAGCTCAAGCGCGACCAAGCGCATCAGAAGATGGAGGCGGAGAAGGCAAAGAGGAGGACGCTGGTACTCAAGCAAAGAGAAGAGGAGAAGAAAGCCAACGAAGAGGAAGAGCGCCTGAAAAAGGAGAGAGCGGAAGAGGAGGAAAGGGCAGGACAAGGTAAGCTTTTAGTTCATACCCTGTTATCCAGTGAACTAAAAGGGAAATCGTACTTTTCTGTCTAGAACGCCTCGAACAAGAAGAAAAGGCTCGTGCTGAACAGGAGGCTACTAGGGCTGCCGAGGAGGAGAGGAATCGAGTGGAGCAGGAAGCTCGGGACGCGGCTCGCAAGGCCCGAGAAGAGGAGCGGGCCAAGACTGTAGAGGAAGCCAGGATACGGCTTCAAAAGGAAGACGAAGCACTTCAACGTCGTACTCAAGCGAAGGCTGGAACTCGACCGCCAGTGTCCAACGGAACGGAGGGCTCAGGCGCATGGCGCAGCAGCAGGATAGCATCAGGTGCTGCGACTCCCACTGCGCCTACAACGACGACCCCTCCATCAGGCTCGCCTCGGGCCTCGTCACCCACACCCCGCACAGGTGGTGGGACGCCGAGGCCGGTTTACAGACCTCCTGGAGGGCGCGGAGCCGATTCTGGGGCGTCAGCATCTCCCATCAGGGCCCGCTCGCCCGTTCGAACCGGATCGACAGATGGCCCTCCGAAGGTTTTGGTACCGAAGGCGGGGGGGTGGCGAGATCGGATGGCCGCTAAGGAGAACGCAGGCGGTGGAGACAGTTCTGCCACTGCGAATGGTCAGGGTAGTTCTGTATCTCCCCCACCTGCACCTCAAAAGGTTGTGAACCCGCCACTTGACCCAAGTCCGAAGTTGGACACCGATGAACAAGGCTTCAAAACGGTGCCACCCAAAACACAACAGGCTTGGAAGCCTCGACACTTGCGCGGTGAGTAGCATAGGGCTGCACCTCAGAATCGTAATTAGTTTTGGTGTATTTGATCATGCATTTCCTTTTTCGACGTTGAAAGATTTCTCCACGCGTTGACTTCACTCCTACATACTGCCCTGTTACTCTGCTGTCATGTCATAACCAGTTGATATAAGTTACAGTTGTGATGTAATGGCCAGCCCAATGCAGACGGAAACAAGTCCATGAACCAAAATCTAAGAATGTAGGTGGCGCGACCTGTGGGGCACATATCACTCTTCCTCGTCCATCATATCTGAGCACCGTCGTCAGTAACGTCACCCAGTTCCGCAGCTGATAGAAACTTACCTCCCCATACCGACGAATCTAACGTTGACAGTACTTGATGAGGCGAAGCTGCGCGGTGACCAACACTATCTCGCCTATAAACCACCATTTTAACCAGGGAACTACACCCAACGACCCGAGAGGCTTACCTAGAAGGGCCCCAATCCCCAGACAAAACGCTTGCATCACTATATCGTGCTCGTGCTCTACCCCCCTGGATAGGTGATGTCGGCGGCGAAGAATGATATGAAGGGGTTTCGGGGGAATATACTGGGCGGATGGGTGAGGGGGAGGGGGAGTCGCCCCCGATGCGGAAGCCCTGAGAGTCCCTATTTGCTTGGGTTATATCCCAAGATCTGTGCTGCGGTGTCGTAGGTTCATCCTCTTCAACAACGATTGCAGGAATATCCCCTGATAAGAGAAAGCATTGAGTATTTATGAAGTACTGGACATACGGCTACAACTTACCCTGTTGTTCCGCTCTCAAGGCAGCCGCTTCAGCTTCTCGCTCACTAGCGTATCGACGCCGGCAAGCGATCATTTTCAGTAGCGACAGGACCCGATCACGGTCGACGAGTTCATCCACCATTATTGTTGTATCTCTGCGATCAATCATTTCATTGACCCTAGGATGAAGAACAGTCAGACCCGGTATAAACATCTGCGAATCCGGATGATCTAGACGTACTGCAGAGCTATGTCATCATTGATCATCTTGTAGTGGGCGAGTAGCAGTAACATGCTGATAGAGAAGTCGAGTTAGTCGCTCAATCAATGGAGAGAGCTGTCATATAGGCTCACTTCGTGAATGATATACCCTTTCCACGTTCAACAGTTAGCCTCCTGGCCTCTTGGAATAGCCGGTTATACCGAAGGCGCCGCTTGGCCACATCTCTTTGATCCATCTGGCTAAGCTTAGCCGCGAGCTTGCGCAAGTCGATACCGCCTTCGACGCGGGTTGAATACTCATGCCTCGGTTCATCAGCAGAAGCACGGCACTCTTGAAGGATGGCCTGGACGGAGAATTGGGATGGGTACACTCGGACCTCAAACACTCCAGATAGTCTCTGAATAAAGTATTATCTATAAATGATGCTACAAAGAACGCATTTGTTCGACTCACGGCGAGAAAGAGGGCGAGGTCCCTTGGCTGGATATAACCTGTTCCGTTGACGTCGAAAGTTGCCCAAATCTTCTTGAAGCTCCTCATTTCTTGTCTGTTTATGGAGTTTTGCGAGTTGTTGAGTTGGAAGACGTACGAGAAGTTTTCAACAACGAGACCTAGGCCATTTCAAGTTAGTCATCGTGGAAAGCGCCAAAATCATTATTGCTTAAGATATCACCAGTGAACATATTAACGAAGATGTACTGCAATCAAAGACTTAGAGATGTCACAAGCGTATGGTATGGACATGGAACTGACCATGCTAAGGAGATTCCATGCGATGAAGAGAACGTATGCCCACGCTCGGCTGCCGCAATCACTGTCTGATTCACTTGCCGAGGAGTTGGTGCATCGAGGATATGAGACAGTGCTGGATGGAGCGGTCAGCCAGGAGCATGGAATTCCAGAAGGGTACATACAAGTCATGCATATACTGATTCCATCCCTCGCTGTTATACCGTTGCATCAACAGTCTGCTAGGACTAGAGTATAGATGGACGATGCTTACCCGAAACACATGAAGGCAAGCATGATGAGCGCATTAGAGAACTCTCGATAATTCTGATTTCGCGTCTCCGCACTCTCCCATCGTGTCAAGCCGAACACTTCCACGAAGACGATGGCGAAGAAAATAAACAGGGTGAACCAAAGTAGGAGGAGTTTCAGGATAGCAGGCAAACTCGAACTATAACGCAGATTAGTTCCGCATAAAACAACCGATGAAACGCGAAAGGGCTTACACGGCGGTCTTGAAGAGCTGATTCAAACTGTTGTTCTTTTGGACGAGTTTGAACGCAATACACACAAGAAAGAGCTTCTGCAGCTGGTTGACCAGAAAGCCTTGAGAGCCTAGCACGATAGGGACTGTTGTGCCGAAGCTCCCTAAAACAACGAAGACATCAAACAGGTTCCATCCATTGGCTGTGAAGCTCCTGATCCCGAGCCCAGTCATCCGGACGATAATGTCGATTAGATATATCGTCGTTAAGACCAGAAATATATAGTCTGAGGAATACATTGGTATCAATAAGCAGGCCTTTTGGTTGATACCCATCCGTACCTCGCGCGTGATTGAAAGCAGAGCTATTTGTGAAAGTTTGAGTTCTAAGAAGGCATGTCAGATCTCGTTTTGCTAGCGACAAGGTGATTGATAACATACGCTAGTGCCAAAATGTGGATGATATAGAGGCCTGTCATGCAACGAGACCACCAACCATTCTTAGAGACAGCACGGTCATAGCACCATGAACGCAGGAGACTGGTAGGCCTGATTTTGGGACGCTTGGACGGTCCTTGACGCTTAATTAACTTCTTCAAGTCGATCCATCGCTTTTGATCCTCCGTCAGCAATGCCATCCCTGAGCGGGAACTAAAGTTGCCGATGATGATGCTTCAAGTACAAGAATCAGCATCCAGTCTGATCGTTATCGGGGTTGGTGCGACATACCTGACGAAGAGAGTAAGGATGATGACGGCTCCCAGAAGGTCGTATGTCACGAAAAAGATCGAGTTGTGTTGTGACTGTAGGAAGGATGGTTGCTCGTTCTGCCCTACCAGGTTCATGGCGAATGTCATAACATCTATCCACCCCTCAAACGACACGACCTCGAACAGGATCAGTAACGAAGACCCGAAGTTATCGAATGAAAATGTCGTAGATGGGGAAGGCTTGACCCAGGCTCTGGGGGCTAGGAATGGTATACTGCCGTCAAAGGCCGAATTGACATATTCGTTGACACATGTGCTCTTTCCCGCGACGCTCCCATCGGTACAGGTGAACATTAATCCAGCGAAAAGGTTCAGGCCCCAGATGGCATATGGAACCATGTATAGCAACGCGAGCAACGCTGCTTCGAAAAGGCTTTGGGCTCCGGCGAACAAGACGGAGTAGAACGTGTCCCGCATCCATGGAAAGAACGTAATAAGACGTAATGCGCGGAACGCCCTCAGAGATCTAGTGATGCGACTGAGACCACCGACGATAACAATGGTGGTGACCATGTTGATGAGCAAGGCGATGAGGATCCCGAAGTCGATTACATTCCATATACTGAGAAGATAAGCGTTTGGTGTGAAGATGAAGCCGTCGGCGGTGATCTTGATAACGAACTCCAATACCAAAACCCCTCCAAAGGCGATATCAGCGATGTCGAACCAGGTATAGTGGATTAAGCCATTCTTTTGATAGTAGTCCCGGCGGTACATGGGGGAAGTCTTGGTAGCCACGATGATTCCTCCCACAACCGCGAGGATGATGATCAACTTGAAGAATGGTTCGGCTATCTGAGAAGGCGGGGTCCCAAATACCCGTGTGCCATTCGCAGGTGTGACGAGCAACTGGCAGAGGTATCGTATGGGGTTGTCATTAGAGAGGAGCCAAAATGTCTTGTCGTAGGTGGGATGAGCGTCGATAAAATCGGCTCTTTGAGCGTTTTCTTCGTTTATCGTGTCGTGCGTCTCTTCCGCACCAATATCCGGCAGGGTGTTAGGCATATAGTCTCTACAAGATGGGGTCGGTCACACTTCAAAATTAATGATCGATGGTCCCTAAGATCCCTTACAGGTTTTCCAGCTCATCATCTGCAGTGCCTTGGTTCGTGGTGGATTCCCGCCGGTTAGATCTCAGATTGAACATCGCAATCCCATTGGCATCGTCGTCGGAGAAAAGGCGTCGCAGTGTGCTAGACAACCCTGTTGACCTCTCACTGGCGTTGGCACCAGCTGATCCAAGAGACCTTTGGGACTAGAAATGGAAATGTTATGGCAAGTCCCAGGACGAGCAGCCAGCGGGTTTGCGTACCGTGCTACCTTGTCTCTTGCCCCGCTTATCTTGGACGACGTTGCTCCTCAAGGGTAGCACTAAAGCGGATGGCATATTCTCCACTTGCAGAGAGCTGGGTTGGGCCTTCACGAAGCGGTACGGATTCCATCTGTCAAGCCAATTGACGTGCGCTGATGCCGGCTCGGATTTCCGAAGATAGGCAGCTAACTGACGAGCCCGCTTCTGTTCTTCAGCCACTTCAAAGTTCTAGCAGCCGGGAGTAAGCCCTTTTGGTATCCTCCACAGTGCGATGCACGCACCTCGTTGATCACGGCAATGAACATCTGCAGCATGATGACTAACAATTGAGTTAGCATGCAGGTAGAAATCAATAGAAAGATATAGCCTTACAATTTGCAAAAACAAACCACGCGACGAAGAATAGGACGGCGATCAGGGCTTGACCGTACGGAACTTCGGCTTGGCCGACCAGATATAGCACATTCGTCCAATTCTCTGAGGAGAAAACCTAGTTCAAGAGTATTATTTTCTGAACGCATAGGTCCTGAAGAGCTGCTAACCTGGTACATGGCGAGGAAGGCGGAGTAAGTCTCAGCGAAATTCATAGGACTCTGATCAGGATTAGAGTCCGGGGTCTGAAGGTCCCCTCGGAATAGCTGAACTGCTACCAAAGCCCCCAGTACATTCGTGATGAGCAAGAAAAGCGTCATGTTGAACAACCCATTTAAGTTGCCGAAGACCCGAAGCTGTTGGATTCAATTGGTTAGACTTATGCGCTTCGTCATTACGCTAGCTTTAACAAACCAAAAGTGGTCGCATCGTGGGGACAGCCAGGATCACTCGGTAGAACCGCCCTAGCTGAAAGATCGTCAACCAAGCGTATGCGGAGGAGGTCTTTATTTGTGGGATCTGGATGATCGTGGTAATGACGGCAAGTAGCAGGTCAAGATTATTGCCGCCTGATTCGCTGAATGCTCGCCAGTTCGGCAAATAGCCCCAGACTCGCCAGATCATCTCGATGTCGAAGGCGACAGTCGCAGTAGTTTCAAATATATCTGGACAGTACGTTAATTGAGTTTGTTGTTATACTCAGAGATGGGGTCACAAACGCACCGAGGAACTGCAAATGTGAAGCCGATGAGGTGGACGTCTTGGTGCCTTGGATGACAAGGTCCACAAAGATCAAGAAAACCCAACAGATTTTTGTTTGCAAGTAGGCCTCTTGGACCTTGGTACGGGTCCCATGCCTGTTCCCAGTGATCATGGCCCAACCTTCGTCCTTCTCGTCAATGATTGGACCAGACCTTAAGTGCTGATTTCAATATATATGTGCAATAATGATGACTGTGGGGCACGCACGTTCCAGCTCCAAAGGCGCTTTTCTTTGTTCCGGCCCTGATGGCACCAAAAGTATTGGTGATCACTGCGACAAACATGTTGACAAGCCAGAAGTTGAGGATGACGATGCAAACGATGAAAAATATCGAGGCCGTGTAAAAATCCGAGTCCATCATATCGTACATTGTGGGTGCCCAGCCGTTAGCGCCTGCGATGATGACGACCTGCAGTGCGCCATAGAAGATATTATCGAAACTTTGAATGTTCAGGTTAGGGTTACTTGATTGTTCCTAAACTTGGATGATCAGCCACACTCAAACCTGTGAACAAGTGTGTGAATCCACATACCTGGCATGTGAGCCCTAGTGGGCAGATGTAACCTTTCGCGGAAGACGTTCGAACGCCTTCTTCCGTATAGTATCCGGTAGTTTGATACGGATTGTCGGTATTGCTGGCGTTATATTCTACCTGTCCACCGCAAAAGTTAGGCAAAGTTAAGTTCCCTGTCGTTGGTTTCCGTCAGCAGTGGTTTTTGAGAGTATATACTGATTTACGCGAGGCATACCGAGTTGACAGTTGCGTCGCATGCTTCCTTTGAAGGATTGTACCCCAACGATACTGAATAAGAGCACCGCAAACAGGACGAACATGGCAACATTCACAAGTAGAGGCCCCGCAATCTTCAGAGATCGCATGATGGTCTTCAACAGTAAAAGTATCAGTAGCGTCTCCGACGAATTAATACGAGGGGTCGACATACCGTAGTCCCATTCGTGACGGCCAACAATCGAGAAACTCTTAGGACACTCAAAGCTCGGAAAATGAAGATATGCCGTGAAGCAGTGGATTCAACGCCCAACACGGCAAGTATGAACATGACCCAGAACGAGACCACGGCGATGAAGTCAATTCGGTTCCACGAGTGTCGTAGGTATGGCAGGTTCCTTTCCGATAATGCCTGTTGCTTCTCGATCGCCAACTGGAATGGGTGTGTATGCACCCCCAGTCGCGATCCGACCCATGTGGAACTCCCACTGCCATCACGCGAGCGTGGAGGCGGGTAGGCGTGCTCTTGAGCGGATGCTCCGATATCGCGTTGCATGGGGGCGCTCGGGTCCAAGGAGGCGATGGAAGGGTTGAAATGCGACTGAACACTTGATGAGGTAGCGTGAAAGAAACGGAGGAAGGACTGAACGTCGGTCATCCGGGTCTCGGGGTCTAGTATTAGGCCAGTGACAATGATGCGGGCAAGAATCTCGAAACTGGGAGGGGATTAGCATCCGAGCACGTCTTCGAGGGCGATTGTGCTCACGTGAAGATGACGAAGAGCACGAAGAGTGCATAGTCCTCCCAAGTTTTGAAGAAGCCATTGGTGATCCGTGGAAACACATCGAGAGCCTTGTGAGCCTGTATTGTAAGTATCACGGCATCGGCCAAGATAAGTAGGAGGATAAGTGGTTCCGTCCATCTGATCATGGCTTTCAGTTAGTCAGGGTTTCGAAGTAATTTAATGAAGGAAGCCCCACCGCCAGAGTAGCAGGTTAAGCATACTGCACCGTATCCCACTCTTGGACCCAAAGATTCCCAACGTTCGCCCTCGCAGTCTGTCCCTCATTGTATCTGGAGGTGCTTCGAGCGGGCTGGGTTCAGGACCACGGTCTGCGGGCTCAGGGACGTCGTCATCCAGACGGATTGGCCTGTCCTCCAATGTGATTCCAGCAAGGTTCACGACACGGACGCTGACACGCCGAATGTTTCGCGAAACCGACTGGAGCCTCTCCATCGTTCGCCGCGGAGTCGACGTCTCGCCGTAATGCCCGGCACGTCTGTCCAACCGTCGTGAACGACGGTCTGGAACTTCGCCACTCTCCGTGTCCCCTTTCCACCGTACGGCATGTTGCATATCACCTGGTGCCAAGTGCATTTGATCCTCGCCATCCGTGGGTGTGGCTGATATGGCGGACTGTACGGATTCAAGGGAGTGCTGACTCTCATACGACCGATGAATTGGACGTGGAGGCCTTGAGGGTCCCGCGACTGGTTGGTCCTGAAATGTGGACATTACGGTCGCGCGTTGAGGCAGGTCTGGCACATTGAATCCATCGGCATCGTGTAGCGGGCTGTCGAAAAGCTGCGAGTCGATGGTGCTGCCGCGCTGCCTATGCCAGCTGTTGCGCCTTTTGGCACCAGAGTTGCCAATGTCAAGTGGAGACTCCAGTGCGGACGATACAGATATGGGGGTTGGTGTCGGTTTGGTGAGAGGTGAACGATTGGCTGGGGTGCTGTGCATAGACTAGGGCAACACCGGGAGCAAATATAATCGCTGGAGCGTGATTCTTTCTCCCGAAGGGACCTAGAGGGTGTAGTCTAGACGTTATGCGACGAGATTCGGGTCTGTTGGGGTAGCTCCTGGCAGTCGTGACGCGGTGGTCGTGGCTACTGTCTTGGTCCTCGGTCTGGAGTGCAATTTCGTGACAACGAACATTTCGCCGTCACTACCCTCACGGTCATTGGCACCTCCAAGACCGGACTCCGGAATGTCTTCCAGGTCGCCCCGGGCTCCATTTTACTGCACCTGATCCATGAGTGTACTCGACCGAGTTGAAACTAATTTGAAACATCCGACAAACTCGCTCCCAATCATACATACGCAGGAGCCAGCAACTGGGACTCAACATTCGCCCTGTACCCTCATGAATATTTCAGGCGGACTGTGCATAATCTAAATAAAGCGACCAACGTGCTGCACCGCAGCCCAGTTGTGATTGCTGCGGAATTCGGGTTGTCCCGTCATGGATCCCCGGAGCCTCGAATCCACCTAAAATTATCGCCTGCGGTGGAATCTAGTGTCGAGGGCAGAATGATAGGACTACCATATCAAGGTATATATAGTAGAATCAAAAGAGGCGGTGGTATTGTGTGATGGAACTAACTGGCACGTGATCCTACACAGGGGCGTCATCCCAGATTGAGACAGAATTAGCAAAGTATCCCCTCTAGGTTTGGAGATGGGAACAGAGACGAGATTGGAGACGGCTACCATAGCACAAGAAGTCAAGGAGGACAGTGAGCCTGAAGGGGAGGATAACGAAGAGGTTATAATGGTTAAGTCCAAGCATTGACAGTTCAATCTCGGATGTCCTACCTCTGGGCTATGGATCGGCGACTGTCTAAATGGTAGGCGTTTACCTGGTGTCTCCGCTTGATGCAACTGCTCTGATGGCTGCTTCCGTGGCCGTGAAGAACAGTCCCAGAGCGCTGTAAGCCGGACGGCCTATACCCTCCTTACCAGCATCGGGGTTGTATAGTATTTAGAGCAGCTACAATTTCCATTATTACCAACACCTTATCTACCACATGACCGGTACCATACTCCTGTTGTCCATCCTATCCCCAACACGAGGAAGCCACCTGATCCACAGTAATGGGATATCCTTTGATCTCTCAGCCATACGAGAGCACGCATTCGAGATGTTGCACGTTGCAACGGCCGCCATTCAAGGTCGTTTTGGGGGGGGACTCTCCGAGAAGTCCGCTCAGAGCCAGCACTTTTGGACAATAGTTGTAACCAAGGGCGTCGCTATTTCAATTAGTTGAGTGGAAGATCCCTCATTATAGATTCAGTGGATAAAACGAGCTCACCATCGCAGCTTCAAATGAATATGCTCATTATTGTTCAGATGTTAGCTCTTCCATGGACGCTGGCTTTCGTGCTATAGTTTACTGCAAATTAGTGGAACTTGCAGATTTTTTGAGCACCTAATAACCCTGCACGGGCATGTACCAAGGATGCCCAAAACCGGTCATGACTACGCCAGACGTTGTGCTAACCTCTAGGGTTGCATGATATCAGCCCAACATCTCACGCCTAGGTCCTACGGATCCAATTACACGCTACTCGTTTATCATGATAGCAAATGTACACGCACTTTTTGCAGAACTAGGCGCGTTGCGGGACAACTTCAAACGCGAAATTTGAGGACAGATGTATAGGCAGAATGATAGCCAGATCATTTGCTCCGAAACCATAGCCCTTAAAAGTGTACAATAACATCCTTCTCTCTGATCCTGTTGAGGTTCATACTTTGTGAGCCGAATCAGGCACAAGGAAGGCACTGATATTTGCGGTAGTGTCATTTGGACGGGGACCAGACCCTTGAACAGCGCGCTCGCTCTCGTCTGCACCAACTCCCGCACTCAACAGACACATCCAACAAGTCTGCCGCCCATCATAAAGGCCAGCATTAGTCCCAGCATCCACCGCTACTGACTGTTTCGCAAAAAAGCCACGCGACGAGGGCGGCCCAAATTGCCACCGATAGAAGTGTGCGCCCTGGTTGAGAGGCTGTTGCTACGACGACCATCTCGTCATAACCGAGCAACTTCGACCATTTAAGCTATTCCGTCTTCTCGCAGACTCGACTTCCATCGCCATCATCACCGCTCATTCCCGACCCGGACTCTCGAGCTGGTGCTCATCGGCCCCACCCTCATTTTTTTCCGATTGTGTTACATGCAGGACATCGTCTCTTGACTCTTATCTCCTCGAGGTTCATTACTTCAGCGCCCTTCTCCACACTCTTTGAACGTACTTCGATCATCTATTCTCACCACGACGCGTCGTGCGGCGAGTAAAATCGATAAAAACTACCACGGACAGAACATATATGGCAGCGCCTGGCAGTTACCTCCGCTCTTCGGTCTTCGAAGCCGCTTTCGAGATTGGGCTAGTCGATCCGAGCATCGCGCAGTGGCTGCATGAAGATGAAGACGTGAAGGTCAGTGGGCGTGCACAAACGCCGGTCGCAAGCCACCGGCGGCCACAAGATTCCATTGTCGACTAACAAGTGATTATTTTTAGGTCTCAGCTGCAAGGAATAACTCGCTCACCTCGACATCGGGGCAGACGTCTTCCTCATCATCGGGCTACGGCCAAGCAACTGGGAACCTCGACCAATGGTCCTCCGAATCCGAGCTCTCGCGTAATACGTCTTTAGTGCATAGCGAAGAATCCTCGCGTAGCAGCCATGCTGTAAGTCAACGGAGCTTTCCGCTCATCTATAGATGAGACTGAACTTTAGTCTCCAGTCCACTGCCGTCAAAAACACAACTCCACCACGTGCTGCCGCTTTCCCCAGATCCAACCCCGCCATTTACAGGACGATGCACAGGGAAGTTAGCCCTCCAAGAAACAGAGACAACGCCATATCGACATTCTCAGTATCTACTACCAACTCTGTATTGAACGCGAGCCCCGTCGACACCGGATTCTCATCCGCAGGGCAAAAGCTATCAAACAAATTTAGACGGACGCGGACCGACTCCGAACGTGGGGGTAATAACGCCGTGGGGAGGCCTGCTTTCCTCGATCACGCACCACCTGGGGAATCTAAACCCCCGACCTCGTTTTTTGGAAGGCTGAGGAGTAAATCTCGCACGAGGGCAGCGGATGCTAAGGAGACACCAGGTTTAGTTGAGAAGCGGGTCGAAGATTTCGAGGAGAAATCTAGCGGCGCATTGACTGATGGCGGTGAGAGCGAACGGCATAGTCGAAGTTCCAGTCGAACCAGGGTCTTGAGGAAGAAATCTGCTCGCGGTGGAGAGGACACTCATGATGAGCCTGTTCCCGTTCTGCCAGCCATGTTCAGCGTGGCGCCGCAGCTGGAACCTCTAATGCCCAATGACCGACAATCCAAAGGCTTGCTCGGGTCATTCACGGAGCAGTTCGGCGCCGTTATGAACGCAGAAACGGTTTCTCCTGGCAACAGCGCGCCTCCATCGTCGTTCAAATCCGCAATTCTCTCGGCACCAGCAGCTTCTCGCCGAACGTCCGTGATACGTACCACTGGTAGCGGTCCACGCGCGGCTGCCGCGGCGCAGCCCTACCGCTCTGTGTTGGACCGTCCAAAACCACAAACCCGCTCCTCTGGTTTCTTCGCTAATCACGGCGGTCGCACTCCTGGGTCAGCATCTGCACGGGTGATTACCACCAATAACAATGCGACGCGGATACGGATGAAGACGAGCGATCGGGTGGCAATGCTTCGAGCGGATGTTGCTGCTAGTGCGGGTGGTGGCGGCGCTGGAGGTTCGTCAGTCACTCGGAAGGGCAGTTTGGGGAGGAATAGCAGTTTGAACAGGAAGAATGGAGGTGTTGTGAAGAGAGGTCCGAGTTTGAGAGATGGGCGTGGTGCGAAGGCGAGGTTGGCGAGTGCGGCGGCGCAGGCGAGTAAGCAGGCGGAGATGAGGGCTGAGGAGGAGCAAGCTGCTGTTGGGGCGCTTTTTTTGTCGTCGGGCCGAGCGAGTTTGGATGAGGATGTGGCTGAGTCGACTGAGGGTTCGGTTGAACAAGCTGCTCTCCAGATGGGACCTGATGTGATCGAAGAGGAAGTCGAGGATACAGGGAAGGCTGAACTCGAGGAAAAGGAGGAGCCAGATGCCTCGACAAAGCCGGTGCCAGTACCAGAGCCAGAGCCAGAGCCAAAGGCGACCGTGCAGCACACACCAGCTGTGTCTCCGTCCAAGCCTGTACCCGCCGGTGTTACGCCATCTCCACGCTCAAGTACGGGGGCACCATCCCGACCACTTCCATCCGCGCCAGCACCAGCACCAGCACCAGCACCAGCACCAGCAACGACGCCAGCACCAACAGCGCCAGTAGCGACCCCAATACCGACGCCATTCACCAACTCTCGTTCTGCCTCATCTGTATCGGCTCTCATCAACCAGATTCAGAGCCAAATACAAGCCCAAGCCCAAACACACAAGACGTCACCGTCGCAAACGCCTGCTCCATCCTTTTCACGCTTCCCTCAACCCTCACCTTCGCAATCTTCTCCTTCCTTAGACTTGAAGCCCACGTTACCGTTGTCGCCGCAACCACTTGTTAGGCCTTCTGCTGGGCTCACACTCAATATCCCCGCATCCTCAAGGTCGGGCACCGATCGACCGGGAACACCGGGCAGCCATGGAAGGAGGCAAGTGATCCCTCGTTCACCACTTAAGCCGCCCACGTCGCCACTACCTCCGACGCCGGTCAGCTCTGCTTCCACTATCACGGCGACACCACAAACCTTCTTGCAACCTAGGTCCACCAGTCAGTATTCCGCAACCGACTCGCTTACTCCACCCTCGACCGCCACTCTCCCATCTACTGGACTGGCACCGCCAAGCCCGACGTCACCTGGACGGTCGGATTGGTTCGATGATTCTCCCAGTCCGCAACAGACGCAGTTTGCGAACACACCAATAAACCCATCCCCACCATCGCCGCAACCACAACCACAGCCTCAGCCACAGTCTTCTGTCACCACCGTTCAAGAACCTGTCCCTCCTCTTGCGACGCGCTCGACGAGCCCTCCGTCAAAGGCGTTTACCTTCCCCGCAGTGAAACAACCTGCGCAAAGTCCAACTCAGCCTGTCGACTCGACACCAGTAACGCCCGTCCCTACAGTTGATTCTACACCATCAACGCCCGTCCCCACAGTCGAGGTCTCAGTAGAAGAAGCGCCACCACTACGTCATACCCCACCAAGAAGCTCTTCATTACGAAAGCCTTTCAAGGCGTTCGTCTTCCCTGCGCCCAAGATTAAATCGACGGTAGAAGCCCCACAGACCTCGCGTGATGTTCATGAAGTCCTTCCGGACGTTGTTCCTGCCGTTGAAGAACCGGTGACAGAGATCCCGACCTCGACGGGGATAACCATAAGGACCTTGGACTTACCGGACGCGGCTATCCGCCTCTCCACCTTCACCAGTGCCGAGGAGCTCGACGCACAGATCACTCTCTTGTTGAGTCAGAGCCCTGTATCACCTGTTCCCCCACTTCCGAGGACACCTCCTTCGCTACCGCCTACGGTAGTAGCACCGGCGCAGATGGATACAAGGTCACAGTTGTCAGTTGCTGGGGGTGGAATGGCGAGGAGTGCAACTGCGCCTGGGATGCTCACTGCTGAGCCAGGTTTGAGGAGCGCGAAGTCATTCACTTCTCTACGTCCAACAGTGGAAGTCCCAACGACCATCAATCGCAGTGCCTCTACATCCACGTCTTCCTTCGCGACGGCAAGGGGATCCCCATCGGTCGAGAGCGTACTCCAGACCCCCGATTCCGGTGGGAGGCCGAAACCCTTCGCTGGGGCTACACCTGGATGGAGCATGTCGTCTGGGTCGGCAGGACTCAAGAGCAGCAGATCATTCGTGTTCCCGAATAATAATCAGGACGTCGAGCCCAAGAATGCGACTCAAGAGCCACAGGCACCTCCCTCAACGTGGGCCCCTGGAAGGTTGCCTGCTGAGCCTAGGCAGCGACAAAGGGCGACAACGATGGAAAGCCGAGGAAGTCAGTCGTCGCGAGAGAGTTTCGGGCCACAGCCCCCGTCTACTACTTTATCTCGCACCCCATCGATAGCTTCTGGCAACTCCAATGCTCCAAGTTCAATACAGCGTGTGATGTCACCCGCTTCTCGGCCAGCTTCGCCCGCGATGACCCGCGGAAGGCAGAGCCCATTCCCTTCGCTGCCAAGGAAGGTGTCTGGTCCGCTACGGTCTGTTGCGGGCGAGCAGAGCAGCAAAGTGAATAGGGTATTGGAGGACTCCGAAAATGGACCAGGAGAGTCGTCCTCTGGGCCGAGCTCTTGGGCTGCGCAGCTTACCAACGGGGTTATATTGCCGACACGGAAGGCCAGCTCAGACCGTAGTCACCCACCAGTCACCCTTCGCACGCTGCCAACTCAGCCGACATTGCTCAGACCTTTACTTCCGTCTGCTCGCAATTCTCGAGCTTCGCGCAACAGCGAGTACAACAGTAGCGACGACGAAGATCGATTCGACTTGGACTCGATCGTCGATGGCTACGATGACGACTCTGAGGAAGAAGTAGACAGGGCCATCCCTAAGCCAGGGAAGGGGTTGGCATTAATTGCCGCTCGTCTTGGTCAACAGACGCCTACTGGCAGAGGTGACGAGACGCTGCCCCCGTCACGTTCCAGCACACCAGACCAATACATCCAAACCTCTCCTGACTCGATAGGAATGGCAACGGCGCCAAATGGCACGCCGCTCTCGGCGTCCAGCTCTGCGTTTGCGTCACCTCTTCGACGGCGACCGACGCAGCCACCGGGCCCGCCTCCTGTAACGCTTGTCACCCGCATTTCACCCACAAGCTCTGAGGCTATGATGCAAAGAAATACGAGTACAACGCGTAGAAAGGCGCTGGGCGCCGGTGCGGGTGGATCCCAATGGATCTGACCTCCTGTAAATCTCTGAAATCACAGTTTTCCCTCTCTTCTTATTGTCACACACACCGCTCCCTGCAATCGCTTCTTGAATTTGTTCATGGACTTTTTATTCTCATTCACTCTTCCTGTCCATGCACCTCCATCTCTATCTCGCACGCTGGCGAACATCTTGCTCTTCCTCGCATTTCGTATATTCATATATATGGGGCTTCCTTCCTTTTACATCACTGCCATATATGTTCCCATTCGTTGTCTTCATATGCTTTTGTTATCATACTACCCGACACGGGTGTCGTACATATTAAATCAGAATAACTTAGTTTTTTCAGGAATGGTGGCTTGTGTGAACAGTGTGAGCCTTGCACATCAACGCCAGCTGGTCCATGAACTGATTCTGCCTCTTGTAGACGCCACAGGGGTTGCGACTGGGCGCCAAAAAAGATCGACAGACGAGGACGGTGGAGCCCGCTCATGTTTGAGCTGACAGCCTCAGTTCGAGGTGCCCTTGACCGCAGGGCGAAATTCACCATATGACAATTATTTATTTATTTTGACAAAACTGTGACTTTTAATCCAGCTTTCGCGTTCCATTCTGCCAAACCACAGCGGAGTGCTGTGAAATTTACCATACTAGCGCTATATGGTGCCCTTTATTTCACCAAAAAGTATGATGAAACGCGACCTTCACAACCTTTGGCCATGAATCTTACTGAACAACTTGTGCATGTCGTTGCATCACCAGTTTCATAGTCGTATTATCCACAACAAAGTACAGCTCCGATAAGGACAATTTGGTTATAATCATTGACAAAAAATATTCGGGGACACAATTAGTTTTCAGAATTCTTCTACTATGGCCATCTGAGTTTGATCTCTAGATCTTCCAACTGAGGACATATTGACTGCATATCTGTGAATGCATTAGCCCGCGTGGCTTCAATATTCTCCCAGGCGGCCGTGCTGTAATGCCAGACCAAGAGGCGGAGGGTGCGAAGACTGCGCAAAGGAGGAAGCAACTCCTTGATGATCTGGTAACATGCATCATCAGCGCCGATAGTCCCACCGAGTCAGTTTCAACCTACCCAAGGCAACATCCAAACTTCAGCATGGTCAAGAACTAAATGTTGTACGTCCTTCATGTAGGTACCAATGGAGCGGAAAGCGGACTCTTTGCATCCGGGGACGACATCGAAAGTTAAAGTGGTGATTGGCATTACCGAGGCGGTCAGTGCCTCAAAATCATCTGCGTCTTCCACATTCATGAGGTTCGAAATGCGTAATGTCGTAATGCGGCGACCGCGAAGCATAACCCGAGCTGTTTTCGAGTTGGCCGTGAGATGACTGAGGCGAGGAGCATCGCTTTGTAGAATCCAAGGTTCGAGACCCCAGAGACCTGGACCGACTTCGAGGCGCTCTAGGAGTGGGTGGCTGCGAAGGATCAAGCAAAGTTGGAGACTGTACTTCCCATGCGTGTCTGGGTGCCATAGGGCCTCGCGCTCGCAAGTGACGGTGAGACTGGTGAGTGACCTGAGGGGGTCCGTTGAACATATTGCATCCCAGATGCAGTTTTCAACTGGGGTCTCGAGCCAGTGGAAGTCGCGAAGCGTTAATGATGTGACGTTTACCATGTGATGGATTGATGTTACGATCGATTCGGAGAGCATTGGTTCGAATCGCTTCCTTGAACACTCTTGACACCAATGCCTGAGAACGGAAGTTGGCGCGCGTGAGGAAAATGGTACATACCTAGCTCGGGGTAGAGGCATCCATTGAAGGTAATGATCCTGCCTGCAAGTTCCGGTCGTGTATGCAAGATTTAGAGGAGTCTGGCCATACGGATGTGATCAAAGTCATACTCAGGGGGAATGGAGATGTGTGTGTAGAGGCAGGTTTCGACGATGTGCTTCATTGTGTGGAATGTTGCGAGAACTGAAATCATATCTTTCGGGGAAAGATAGCTCATAAGCATCACGACGAGTTCCACTGGAAGCGGCAGCGAGGCAGATAACCGCTGAGGCTGAGAATGGTTAGGGGCGCATGGCAAGGAGAGCCTCCGGACCAGAGAGATGGGCTTTACAGCGCATGAGTATGAGCGTCAACATCCCCAATGATACGCTAGTTTAGACTAACCATCAATGGATTGAGCTCTTGGGGTCTGGGCGGGTTAGGCCGGCGTGCACATATTGTTAAAACACCGCACCCAGGCCGGCCGCATCCGAACTGTATATAAAATCTCTGCACTGACAACACCGATCACCACAGGCGACGGTTTTTGATGGTCCAGGCGGTGAACTATAAAGAAAATCCTATCAAACATCCAGAAGGAGTTGAAGGTGACCAAGATCTGAGGATAGGAGCCATGAGGTGATCAAGCAACGGAAAGTGAACGTTGATTCCATGGTCCACAAATACGGCCGTAGCAAAGGATTACAATCAGAGAGTTGAGTAGCCACGACCGCCCAAGGGATGTCGTCGGAAAGTGACGGTAAGGTTCGCAAGAGTGGCGAGCTAACGCCACAGGCCCAGATGTAGCCTCAACGAATGGGTCTATTGTGTCAGAGCGCCCAATTGCACCTCATCTGCGACCTTCTGTTTCTTTGCGACGATAACCCTGATGTATTCATCCATCGCCCCTTTAAGTTACTCCTCACACAGCAACGTGGACAAAAAAAGCCATGACATGAACTGAGCCGGTTTGCACACTGCCTAAATGTTGACACATCTGGAGACCAAAGCAAAATCGTATACAGTGAGCGATGGGCAACTAGGATACAGTTTTTCAACGTGCGAAGGGAGAAGGGAGAGTTCTTTTGACCTGGGCCTGATCGTGTCGCGAATTTTGTCACTGTTCTGCTTGATCAATGGCGTCAGGCTTCTTTTCGACCCCTTGTTCAAAGCCTTTCCCCATGGCGAAGCTATGATCAGAGGCCATGTGAGCAAGACAGATCACATCCTTAGAGGATCAAAAGGCGTTAACTCACCGGATTGATCTGGAGGAGAGAGGCCGTGGTCCTGACTGTGGCTGAACCTTTCTGGTGCTAGGTGGGTTGGGCTGGGACTGGTGGGAAGGATAGGACAATCACTGCATATCAGTAAGCGGCTGAGATATAGTTTAGGGTGATTCCGTGCCTCGGCATCTGAGAGCTGATATCCATCCGTAACGGATGCGGGGTGTGAGTGTTTTCCAATGGGACCGGGTTTCCTGGATCTTCGCGGTTGCACGGTGGGTGCACGAGCGGTGCGTTGGGCTTGGCGGCGATGGATCATAAAGAGTACAATGCATAAGAATATAACGAAGGCGACTGAGTTCAAAAGCAGGAAAAATTCGGATTATCATGCATTAGATTGTGTTCGACTCATATATCAAGATCCAAAACAAATTCGAACGTACCAATTGCGATAATAATCCCAACCTTTCCTCCTTTCCCGATGTTACTGCCCCATGCAACATTAGACCTGGCCAGCCGCCAGAAGAGAGAGGGCCGAAAACACACCAGGATAAGTACAAATCGCAGACTTTGATCGATATGGAAGATTCACCTTTTGGCTGCAACCGAGAGACCTTGAGAGGCGAGGAATATCAACAGGGTGCTGACAGTGTATGAGCGCGCCTGCATCGAGTCTCGACTTTACAGGTTCAGCGTCTGGAGAGGGGAATTGCGCGGAGGGACGACCACTGTTACGCAGTAAAGCCTGCATTGTCTTGCCTTGGGATGCCAAGGGGAAACACGTGACCGTTGCGTCGCCTGATCGGAAATGTTTTTGATCAACCTCCACATTCCATCAATTTATGCCAAACGAGCATATCGCTTCTGTAAGGAAACAGCTGGAGTTTTGATACGGGTGCCACAACGCCGACACGAACCATTTTCGGATTGAATGAACAGCGACGGAACAGCCTCCATGCATATACCCCTTTCTCATTCTTCGGCAATCCAAGACGATATGAGAAGGCTTCAAGCCAGTCGTGGACTCTAACTTCTAGTACGAACTGAAGCGATGGTAGTCGCCGAGCTGTGCAGATCTGATGTGTAGGGGCACCGACTTGGCTTTGGCTTGCATGCCATCAACTATTGATTGCCGGAGAGAAGACCGACTTCAACTCACCAACTCATAAGGGTATTTACTCCCCATGGGTTGGGATGATACTATATACTCAATTGCCCAGAATATTCCGTTGGTGGAAGGCTTTAGCGATGCCCCAATGCCACGTTGTTTGTTGAATCCAGCACTGCAAATACTGGCGCAGCTCTTGGCATCTTTCTAATCGGCTATCAACCTGTAAAGTAATGGATGACCCAGAGCTGCGAGCGATGCATTGTTTCCCGGGGAGACTTTGGGGATCGCCGAGCAGCGCAGCTGTCACCTGAACTATCGACACCCCCACCTTGCACAGCCTTACCGTCGGAACGTTCCATCTGTTGCACCACCGGAAGCAGTGCCGCGTCGTGGAGCCTGCAAGGTCTTGGCTAGGCAGTCACTCGCGTAAGCCTCAGTTGGCATTACAACAGAACTTCAAACGGCTGCCGACAAACGACCCCCAAATCCACTTACTCTCAAAAGATGTCTTCCCCATACGAAGTATTAAGGCTCGAAGATTACAACCTCCTAAGAGATGCGTGTGGTTAGTGGTTCGGAGGGTTAGAAATCATGGGAAGACAGGTTACGACCGAGGTTCCGATTCACATATAGTCGACAGACGGAAGCCATCTTGAAAGCGGAACCAGAGCTTCAATTTGGCGACCGCAGGTCTTATAACCCTCCTTGGCACCACCTCGTTCACTCAGCAGGAGCTCGGAAGATACAAGGAAGAGTGGATAGTCTGGACACCCTCAGCTATGCGAGACGTGACTCAAATGATAGCCAAATTCTTTAACATAACAAGCTGAGTATGAGGAAACAAAATATAAACGTATCGATGCGGTGTGAATTCATATTATGCTGAAGGATGCATTCTGGACAAGGAATGGGACATGTACAAGTAAAATGAATAAATAGTGTATCGCTAGCTTGTGCGATTTAATGCTTGTCCCCATAATACGGCTATGAACAAACGGCGTGTCAATGGAATAAATCAGAGTCTTCATGCTACATAGATTGACCCACAGTCTTTTCCTGCGATGGGATGATGGGAGGTGGTGGTCCCAACGGCGGTTGAAACATCCCACTCAGCGCGAATGGCTGGGACTGATAAGCAGGAAGTGGAAACTGCAACTGCGACATCTCGTTTGGCTGGAAGAGTAATGGAGGAGACCGTGTCTCAGCGCCAGAGGGCTGATGGGCCTCCATGATGGGCGGTGACGGCGGTGGAACGCCCAATTGAAACCCTTGCTCGGCTGCCACAACATATGCGACGTCGGCGTGTTGGGCTCGGCGGCGGCGGATTATAATTGAGAGGGCGGTTGTGAATATTACAAGGAAGACTGCCGTTCCAAAGGGAAATATTTGATGAGTGTTGACGGTAACGATAGGTGATTGACTAACTGAAGCCGATCAAGATCCCAATCTTCGCTCCCCTTGGGAGCCCATGGGAGTGCGATGTTAAAGGGCGTCTATGAGGGGGAGATTGGAAAGATGTCTTGGATAAGCACAGCTGGAATGCCATTATTCGTGAGTGTAGTATTCACCTTCTGCGTACAGCTAAGGCGCTGCGAGGGGCGAGGAGCGCTAACAGGATGATGGTTACAGTTGAATAAGTCATAATTAGAGTGGAGGAATGTTGTATAGACAGTGATGGGGAGTCTTGGAGACACTAGGATGACATTGAAGGTCACGACCTCTTATATGGAAGTCATCGCCTCCTCAGCCCTGGTTGGGCGCGATGGTGTCGCATGGTCTCTGATTCCGTGGCTAATTTGGAGAAGCCAAGTCTTACATGACGGCCTTAATGCAGATTAAGCGGAGCACACCTCGCAGATGCGTGTTTTAAGCAACGGAGGCTTACTTAAAGGCTTCGGGATGCGCGCTGAGAGCGACGCCCGACTCCTCTATAACTTGTATTGTAGCCATCCCTACAAATATCTGATCCACTAACTATGTCGTATAGAAGGCACACTAACAATCCTGGGAACGAGGCTGTGTGTATTGTAGGGTGTGACAGCTACCAGAAGGAGGCAGTTCCCAGGGCAAGCCCCAAGCAAGCCGCTGAAGCGCCTGTCCGCGTTATTCCTTGGGTTCTCGACGGTGAAACCCGTTCTTACGACCTTATAACACGTTGGAGATCAGGTCGAAACAACAGCCGGGGTGATGGCGGTCGGCATATGCATTATCATTAACAGCGTCGATGAAGAAGTGACGGTGACGACGAAACAGAATAAGCACCACGAGGATCTAACATTCCGATCACGGCCGTGAGTCTGCAGAGCTAGGCCAAGCGAAGATGGCTGGGCTATGATGATTCACTGCCCAATTTATATGTCCACCCAACGGGTAGATCTCCAGGGGTATATTCGTGTCTGGGGCATCGGGAATGATTAGGAGTTCGTAGCCGAAGGCCCTCACGTTTTGAATGGCAATGGCGTGATTGACAGCACTAGCTATGGCATGGATACAAAGTTTAAGTCGTTTTTGCAATTCGTGAGCTCGCAGTTTCCATCATACGATCGTTTGGCTGGCCTTATGAGAAGTGAGTATATCATCTGTATCGAAGAGGTCTTGACGCTAGGCCGTGTCGTTACCGCCACTATATATTGGGAATGGGCTGAGAGAAATGTCTGGGCCGTCCAGATATCTGATCGTACAAGCCATATGATAGTTATATTTAGGCAGTTCGAAAGGGAAGAGAGGTGATGTGGACGCGCCGACGACAGCGAGAACTACATGCACATGCACAGAGTTTTTTCCGAGCACGTATCCAGCGCCCTGGATGCCAGGATGCCATGGTTTACAAATAGACCGGCCCCATATCAGATAATATCTTCACTATCGCAGAGTTTGCAACTTTGATAATGGGATATCGATGGTTGATACATCGGGGTGTACGAATACAGGCGCCATAGTGGCTGGCTGTTTCGAATTTGTATAACTTGGTGCCAAATCTACAACTGAATCGCACTTTGCACCAGATCCTTCCTTCAACTGACGCCGAAACAAGTCCAAGCAAGCATCAGGGGTTCATAAGAACCCATAATGATGTTACCGGCACTACAGATACGTCCTTCCGGAGCTACGTTTCCGTCGCGCTTGATATCCGCAAACAGAAATTTCCCAAAGATATTAAGCATCGGATTGGCGAAGAAAGCTTTCTGTCATGCTTGTGCTTGCTATGTCAAGTGCTCTCAACGTGGACCCAAGATGCCTAATTTAAGGTTGGGAACCCAAATACAATAGGGTAGAAATTAGATACATGATGGAAAGCTACAACCAAAGACCTAGAACAAACCAAAAAGAAGTAGGTACAGTGCCAAGACACTCACCCGGCCATACACCGGAAGGTGACCGCAGTTCAAGACACATTTAGAGATACACGGGTGCCTCTTAGCATCGGTACGATCATTGTGTGTGTCCACAAACCAGTCATGACTGCTCCGACATAGAAGTTACAGATGACTTGTAGGATCTGTCTGTTGCTCTAGATTTCATTTTTTTTTTTTTTTTTTTTTTTTTTTTATTACGGTCGAGGGGGGAAATCGTCGTAGTCGATCGAAGGGGGCACATCCCTGGGAATGTGCTTGTCCCAACAGTGTGGGGTTGCATCCTGTAACGTCGTTTCCCGG